>JAOUQT010079091.1:0-10085 GCA_025769995.1 Xyliphius kryptos
TTTGCTCTGTGTCTGCGTGGTCCGCGACACTTAATAAATTACTCTGATTTACCCTCATCTGGCAACCTGCTCCTTCCAGCTCGCCGCTGCGAGCTCCCGTTTGGCTCTCTACGCGCGCAGCGTTACACTTTGTTTATATGGTTTACTGCATTGTAAAGAACTTTGTGGAAAAAACTGTCACTTAACGTAAAGACAATGTTTCTCAGATCTAGACTACCAAGAATATAGGTCTTTCATCTTGAATCTACAATTGTGAAACTTAAATATTACAAAAAGTAAAAGTGAGTTTTTGTATTTCGTATGTCACAAGGATGCCCAGAAATCCCCCTCTATGCCTTCAGTTATCACCATAGTTCTAATTGTTTGTTCACCTGAATGCAGATTTGTCTAGTAATATATACTAGACCTGTTTATTAATGAATTAATAACTTTTCAATATTAGCATTAAATGAGAAAACACATTTAAAACAAATTCAATTTAAATTTAAACAATCTGTGTTTTTTGCAAATCAGACAGTATGTGTTAAATGAATTAAGTGTCATTACACTTCAGGGGACAATAGAAGTGAAGGGGCAGAGCATCTAAACAGGAAACAGTGGTGGAGAGCTGATCAGGTAAATGGAAAAAACCTGATACTCCTTATTATGGGTAATTATCACTCCTTTTGTTTGCAGTGAAAAGATACCAGAAGCAGGAATCAATATGTGTTTCTCACAGAACCTGTGCCACTCAAGTCAAAACTTGGAATTTAGACCGAAGTACTCATGGATCATTTACCTTTTGAAAAGGTGTGCAGCAGGAGCAGACACAGGCTCTGCTTGACTTTAGCAGCATCTGATTTTAAGAGCTTAAAGAGCATTATTCCTGTTGATACTATATAGTCAAGATAGTGTGCTGAGAAAACCTTGTTCTATTCTATTCTAAAAATTTGTTAAAACACAGGTTCAGGTTGGCAAGCTTATGTTAGACACTTTAATTCAGTCTTTAACATCCTAATAACAACACTGAATGTATCCAAGCCTGATTTTGCTAGCTCATAAAGCATCACTTAAGACTTTTTTTTATCATGACTCACAGCTGTAGCCCTATTAATTCCCTAAATGAATCAGCTACACTCGTCCCAATTTGCATTTTTCAACTTCTTGTGTGAATCCATAAATTTGTCTTTTAAGGTTTTGCTGCTGTCCGGCTCTGTTATATGTCTTCCACAGTGTGTAAGCATTTTAACTTTGTATTTACTGGTTTAAGAGGGTTTACAAGTTTTTCTTTGAAATATTTCCTAGAACTTCAGTCTTTATCTAAAACAGTGATTACAGAATTGTATTATTATGTTTGGATAGTCTCTCTATATTCTACCCTTATTAAATAAGATTACATGTTAATGAAATGGGTAAAAATAGAATTCTTGTTTAATTGTTGTAATGCTTATCACTGTGGTAATTTGTTTGCACCCTGCAGAGCCAGCCCTGAGTTGCTGTAAATCATCTTAAAAGTTGTCCTATAAAGCAAAATGATGATTGAGAGTTTTTTTTCTTTTACATGTGCAACTGTTCAGTAAGATAGGGACAAACTTTAAAGCATTGTTGGAAAACAGTTGTAAAATGCTTAGCCATAAATTCCTTACCAGAGCTGTTAAGATGGCAGAATAAATTGGTCGTTTGATTAGGGTAAATCAAACCCATTAGATTAAAAAAATACATTTTTTTTTTAAAATATTTACATATATATATATATATATATGTATATTATATTTTTGTACTTTGTTATTTAACCCGTTTGCTTTATTTCCATGTTAATTAACTCTTGTTTTTTATTGGTTTTTGGAAGGGGACTTCTGTTATTTATATCCTGGTTTTCCGTTCTGCAGATCGGCATTAATTTTGTTACGCGTATTCCGTTTATCCTATGTTGTGTTTTTCCCTGTTTGCTTGTGCAATAAACTCTTTCACTTACCATTCGCCTCTTGGATCCATTCAGCTCGACTTGCGCACCGCAACACTGGTATGTCCGCAGATGTGACATTTTTACACATTGTTTAAGGCCTTATGTTGCAAACAGTTGCTGTTTATATAAATATGTAATATTTTACATTTGGCACCCCAGTAAAATATGACATGATATTTCTCAAGTTATGTGTAAAATGGAAAAGAAAGATTTCTGGTGTAAGTAGAATATAGATATAGGCTATATGTTATACAATATATAGATGAAAAGAGCATGGTGACCAGTGAGGGGAACGTGTTGTGCTATGACTGTAATGTGTTTGTTATAAGGAGTTTATGAGTCACAGCTTCTGTTATGAAGTTGTTCCTCAGTCTGCTTGTTCTGCACTTAATGCTCCACAGTCTCCTGCCCGAGGGGAGCGTAACAAAAAGTGTGTGTGCTGGGTGAGTGGGGTCCTTCATGATGCAGGAGGCCCTTTCCTGCATCTGGAGGTGTATATATCTGTGGTGGTGGGGAGACTGACTCCAACAGTCCTCTGTGCCGCCTTCACCACCCTCTGCAGAGCTTTTCTGTCAGCAGCAGAGCAACTTCCATGCTACACATTGATGCTGGAGCACAGCATGCTCTCCACCACACATCTGTAAAAGGAGGTGAGGACTGAGCTCCTGAGTCCGGCTCTCCTCAGCCGTCTGAGGAAGTAGAGCCGCTGATGTGCCTCCCTGACCAGACTGGAAGTGTTGTTGCTCCAGGTGAGGTTGTTACTCAGTACATGTAGCTTGAGACCACTTCCACCGAAGATCCTCCAATATGTAGGGGGAGGTGGGCATGCCTGCCCCTTCTGAAGTCCACAATCATCTCCTTTGTTTTGTTTACGTTGATGCAGAGGTTGTTCTTTCTACACCAACCCTCCAGATGTTCCACCTCCTGTCTGTAGATGTCTCTTCATTGTCTGTGATGCATCTAACCACTGCTGTGTCTTCCGCAAATTTTACAATATGTCAGTCACATGTCAGCAACGTGAACAGGAGGGGACTCAACACACGGCCTTGAAGGAAACCGATGCTGAGGGTTATAGTGGAGGAGGAGGTGTTGTGGATCTTAACAGACTGCGGCCTGTTGGTCAGGAAGTCCAGGACCCAGTTCCTTCGCTTCGCTTTGCTTTACTGTTGTTCCCACAGTTTGAGGCATAAAGTTGTTCAAAATGCCTGGCTACATTCTTTATTTTAGATCCCCATGAAATGGAATTGCAGTTTGTGGATGTATTTTCTATCAAATGACATCATTACATTGTGCTGGTCATGAAGTTGTTTCTAATTCCAGACTGTTTAAATGTGTTCATCATAGGGAGCAGAGCAGAGTCAGCCCCGTGTTAACTCGGCTCCAGTATCTGGGACCCGCTCTTTCTCCCTCACTCTCATACAGGCTCAGAATAATCCACTGATCCGTAAAGAAGAACCCAACGTGCCATCAAGTCTGTGTGTTACCTCTGCACGACTGGTGAGGCGCTTCTTATTATTTTGATGATGCAGATTAATTTTCCTTAAATAAAAACTAAATAAATTTTATTACATTACAACATCTACAACTCCATATTAAATAAAATTATTATCTTTCATTAAGACATGTTTTTACATGTTTTATAAAAAGCAGAATTATCCAAAAACGTATATTAACACATTAAATGTACTACTGTGGTGAAGTAGTAAGTATGTCAGGTTCAAATATATATACAGTATACATACAGTTCCCTTTATAATTATTGGCACCCCTGGTTAAAATGTCTTAAAAGCCTTAAAATTATTTTTCAGAATTTAAAATTAATAAAATTATTTTCACCAATTTTTGAAAAAAGAGCTAATTTTTAACTCAAGTGTAAAGAAAAAGAAAAAAAATCCTGACTAAAAAAATTGTATATATATATTCACAATTATTACTCATGAGTGTAAAAGGGAGTAGTTTGCCAAGGGGTACTGGAATTTTAACTGGGACCCTGTGCTTTGGTCAGATAAAACCAAGATTGAGCTTTTTGGCAACAAACACTTTTAAGTGGGTCTGGCGTAACAATAAGTTAAGAATAAGTACGCAGAAAAACTACCCCTGCCCATGGTTAAGTATGGTGGAGGATCGTTAATGCTGTTGGCCTGGGCCTGTTTCTCCTCCAAAGGACCCTGGGAAACTTTTAAGTTCATGGGATCAAAAACTCTTTAAAATTTTAGGAAATTTGGAAGCTGGTGGCCTCGCCCTGAAAGCTGATAATGGTTCGTCACTTGGGTCTTTCAGTAAGATAATGACAGTAAACATGTGGCCAAATCTACTCAAAAATGGTTTACAGGGCAAAAAACTAAGCTTCCCTCATGGCCCTCTTAGTCCCCAGACCTTAACCTAGTACAAAACCTATGGAGTGAGCTGTAGAGGAGAGAGAGCATAAAAGAAGTTTCAGGACTCTAGACGATTTAGAGAGGTTGTGCAAAAAGGAGTAGTGATAGATCTCTCCTTCTGTATTTTCCCATCTTGTGATTATTAAGAGCACTGTAAGTATACATGGTACATGCACATAGTGTTTATATATACAAGACAAACGAAAAAAATTGCAAATGTGTTGTGCAGAATATGCAATCTGTGCAAATACAATAATGCTGCTTATACATTTGCCTGAGAATGGGGTTAGATGGAGGTTGGAGGGAAAACACTCAGGCGTGAGGTGTTTCAAGGCCATTATGCCTGGGGGTAGAAACTGTTCTGAAGCCTGGGAGTTCTTGATTTCACACTATTGTACCGTCTACCAGATGGGAGGACTGTGAAAAGGTTGTGTTGTGGGTGTGTATTGTCCTTGACGATCCTGTGGGCCCGCCTAAGGACTATTGATGGGTAAATATCCTGTAGTGGTGATGGGCCATTCCTGTGTTGATGTGGGCCATTTTGACTACCCGTTGTCGACTCTTACGGTCCTGGGCTGAGCGGTTTCCAATCCAGACTGTGATGGAGCTGCAACGATTACACTCAATGATGCACCTATAGAAGTTCATCAGGATTTTGCTGGTTTGCCAGATTTCTTGAGTGTCAGAATCAGAATCAGACTTTATTGGCCAAGTATGCTAACACACACAAAGAATTTGTGTTGGGTTACAGTAGCTTGCAGTGCTCAAAATTGACAATAACATCACAGAAGTAAAAATACATTCACTCAACCTAACACACACACATAACATACCTATTTAAACTTTACATGTGCAAAAATTACAGTAAAGTGCTGAGTGCAGCAGTAAAAAGTCAATGAGGGGAAACAGGCAGTGGGAGGAGTCCTCAGGCAGTGCAGACATCGCTGAGCTGTCTTGACCAGCTGAGTTGTGTGACCAGATGAGATCTTCACTGCTTTAACTCTTTTAACTCCCAGAAATTTGAAGATGCTTACTCTCTCCACTGCTGTCTGATGAATGAGCAGTGGTTAGTGTTGCTCTGCTGTCCTCCGGTAATCCACAATCATCAGATTTGCCACCTCTGTCCTGTATGCTGTCTCATCACCTTCTGTGATCAGACCCAAGACCGTGGTGTACTCTGCGAATTTCAGCACACTGGTGTTACTGTGAAAGGCAACACAGTCGTACGTGATCAGAGTGTCCTGGGGTGTCCCTGTGTTAATAATCCATGTGCTGGAAATGTGGTTTCCAATCCTAACAGACTGTGGTTTGTCCATCAGGAAATTCAGCACCCAGTTACACAAGAAGGGTGTCAGTCTAAGAGCTTTGGTGTCAGTCAGCTTGGATGGAATGATTGTATTGAATGCTGAGCTGTAATTGATGAACAGCATTCTCACATAGCTGTCTTTAGTCTTTAGGTGTACTAGAGCCGTGTGGAGTGCAGTGCACATGGTGTCTTTAGCTGATCTATTTGATCTATAAGCAAACTGAGGAGAATCCAATGTGTCCGGTATTGCGTTCTGTATGTGAGCCAGGATAAACTTTTCGAAGCACTTCATAACAATGGAAGTCAGTGCAACCGGTCTGTAGTCATTAAGACAAGCAACTGCTTTTTTTGGTAATGAAACAATGGTGGTTGCCTTTGTAGGCATGTAGGCATTAGCATGTGTGCTAAAGAAAGATCAAATATGTCTTTAAAGACATCAGCCAGTTCAGCCGCACAGGAACTGAGTGCATGACCTGGAATGTTGTCCGGGCCGACTGCTTTCCGTTAGTTGACCCTGTACAGAGTCCCCCTCACTTCAGCAGATGAAACTGTGAGAGCTGGTCCATGTAAATCCTCACAAAGAGCCCTGTTGTCCCTAATGGTTCGGTGTGGAGGGTTTCAAAGTGAGCATAGAAGTCATTTAGCTCATCTGGTATTGTAGCATAGCAGTTAAGTTCCACTCTGTGCTTATTTTGATAATCAGTAAGGTGTTTCAGACCCTGCCACATGTGTCTGGTGTCAGCGGTGATGTAATGATGCTCCAGTTTAACCCTGTATTGTCTCTTGGCCTCTTTTACAGCTCTACGTCTGGCCCTTTTGTAGATGTCAGGGAGGCCAGATACAAAAGCAGGGAAGCGGGCATATAGCATGGACCGAAACTTACTGTTCATCCAGGGTTCTTGGTTGGGGAATGACCGGATGTGTTTTGTAGTCACTATATTTTCAACAAAATTGCCCCTATAAAGTGTGTGTCTGTGTAAGTGTGTGCCCAGTGATAAATTGACCCCCTGTCCTGGGTGTATCTTCCCAGCGCCCAAAACATTCTCCATATGGATGGATAGATGGCTGCTCTTAATTGCTCATATATGGTGTGATTATATGTGTGCCCAGTGATGGATTGGTGCCTTGTCCTGGGTGTATCTTCTCAGCTCCCGAAATGTTTTCTCCTGGATGAGTGTTCGGTTTTTGTATGACATAATTTCTTACTCTTTCCTTATTGGAGAGGTTGGATGTCTCAGTGGGTGGAAATAAAATCTGTTTAATGCACTTAATACATTTCATTCTTTACAGCTTATACAATTTTCTCATCTATTTTGAACAGAACCAACGATCTCCGTCTCAAACCCGGGATGCAAAACCACCCCATAGGTCCAGCAAAAAGGTTTTTCAAAGCAATGCAAATGTCTCTGCCACTGGAGACCCTCGAGCCAAACTGGGCAGTTACTCTCAGGCTTATGGGACCATCAACAGAACAGAGCTAGATCACCTGCTTCGGGGTCGCCAGCAGTTATAGTGCTGATCGGTGCATTCAGGAGGACGGAGATGGTACATCGAATTAAACAGACTGCAGCATGTCAAATAATTGATTTCATTTTGCTACATCATGCTTTTCAGGTCATTTTTGACCTTATCAGGTTGATGTTTTGGAAATGAAGCAGCATTAAAATGCTGAAAAAGAAAAAAAGTGATAACGCCTTGAAAAATGTTTGTATGAACCAATAAATATTTTGTATAAACATGACCGTATAGATCATTTACAATGCAATCAATCAAATTTGGTAAGTGATCAGTAGGGTGCTAATTTAAAATGTACAGCTTACTATCACATGAAATAGATAATTAGTACAGTTGACAACCCTTAAAAAACACTGGTGTGCCTTCTAGAGTACACTATTTTTATAACGATGGACATGTCTCTGGCCTAAAAGTGGAATCAGTAAATTCATTAATTATTGAATTAATTAAAAACCCAAAAACAAGTCAGCTAAGGTTTTAGATTTTCATCGAAAATTCTACAAGCCTTGGAAAGTACTGTCCTGTCACGTGACCAAACAGAATGACGTCAGTTGCGCTTCGGGATCCAGAGGGCTGCCATCAGATCCACAACAGACGAGCAGGTTGATAACAGTTTAAACCGGCCATCAGCGACAGGCTTAACGTTGCCACAGTAATTACGGTTCTTGGCGTGACAATATTTCAGGTATGACGCTGTTAATATGGAATAATGTACTGTACGTTTTTATTCTGTGTGTTTCTATAAAATTAAATAAAACGCCGCCAGTACGAGCGGCTCAGCCTCAGCTGCGCAGTAATGTTTGGTTACCAAACGCGTTGTTTCTTTTTTAGGCACGTACAGCAAAGCAGTTTTATTGTCGACGCTTTATCTCATTGCTTTTTAAAATAATATTTTTGTTCTAAAATGTGTGGTTTAGTCCGTGGCTTTGCTTGGTACATAGTCAGTACGTCTCAGTCAGGTTGATGGGCGTTAAGGTTGCATCCGAAATTGATTGTCATTGGCCATGTAGGGCACTAAACAGGACATACGAGCGGGATGATGCCCCCTAAAGCAGTGTACTTGTGTAGGCATTAAAGGGTCTTTTGAGGTTGATCCTAATACCCGACGACTGCGGGCCAGCTAGCCAGCTTTAGATCATCATATTCGAGTGGACTCAGCAACTTTTTTAGTTGTTTTAGTGTCAATTGCACCAGTTACTACCATAATTTACACCTAAATTATATACATATAGTAAATTCTAATTCTAAATTCTTATTTAGTCAGTGTCCAGGAGCCTCCTATAAGCATTTAATTGCGGCTTAATTCAAGTCTTCATGATCCGTTTAGCTCCCTGTCTGATGTTGACGTTCAAACATGCGATAACATGAATTCCTAATGAAGTACTAATATTAGGTTTTACGAATTCGATTCACTTATTATACAGGGATACATTAAAAAAAAAAAGTTTGCATCTATGCAGCAATCACGTTTCTTAGAATCATATAGAAGATAAGAGTGTTCTCAGACTGCCCTACAATTTGCTGCATCATTCTTTAGTTCCTCTGTGCTGCCAAGACCACAAGAAGATGTTCGTTTCTCA
This sequence comes from Xyliphius kryptos, assembly GCA_025769995.1. Lineage (NCBI taxonomy): Eukaryota > Metazoa > Chordata > Actinopteri > Siluriformes > Aspredinidae > Xyliphius > Xyliphius kryptos. Next base: position 8,725 of record JAOUQT010079091.1, read on the forward strand.
TCTTGACAGGACTGGGCTGTGGGATTAAGTATAGTGCTTTTTTACTTATTTAGATTAATCTGCTCGTCCTGTAAGAGAAACTACTACGAATATTTCAGGTGTTGGCATGACAGTGCAATGTCAGTATTCGTAATCACAATGATGGGATTATTAAACTGAAGTAAAAGCCTACCAGCTAGCTGTGGAGGTTTGTGGCAACTTCTAATTGTAATTCTCACTAAACAGAGAACAAGAGTGTGAAAATGACTGACAAAAGGTAAATTTACAGTTTTTGTAACACGATTTCTGTAATATAAAAACATGTCTGTTAGTTTTGCATGGTATACTAATGTTAGAGAACTCCTGCAGTACCTTAAAAATGGTTACATTTTGATACTTTAAGACTGTCCACATTTTCAATGAGAGCAGTATTTTCTGTATGTTGTGTCATGTACCAAGTAGTGCCTGCACACAGCACTGTACATTCTCTCTCTGCCAGAAAATTCGATGAGTAGAAAGAAGCATCGGGGCCTGCGCATTCCCTGACAGTTCATGGCTCGTAGTGAAAGTACACGCACGTATAGACTTTTGCATAAATTCAAACAACATAGATTTAGACTTGTACTAAGAAAAAGCAGCATGTTTGTGAAATGAAAGATAAAACAGCTATTTTATGTCCTCGTAATACATGTAAAATGTTTTGCATGTAAAAATATTCCTTTTATAGACTTGATAGAGTAAAGTTTGTGGACACTTTTTAATGATTTAAATTGGCTAATTCATTTAGTTCCATTGCTGGCAGCAGATGTTTAAAATGAAGCAAAATGACATGCATGTTGGACAGTTGTACACATACAACTTTGTGGGAACAGTTTGGAAAATGCCCTTGTTGTACAGTTTAACTTTGCAAAAGTACATAAACTCATGATTGGATGGGCTTTTCTAGAATAACCTATATGTCCTGCACAGACTCCTGACCTTAAATCCATCTTTGAGAAAGACAAGCACAAATTGTTAGCCTGGCTCGCTCATCTAATATTGTAGCTCATAAATGGTCTTATAAGTAATTGGCCAAATTATCAAACAATCTACAATCTTGTACTATAAGAGATGGGGAATACTGTAGAATGAAATTGTCCTAAAAGCACCTGTAGGTGTAAAAAGAATGTGTTGCAATAATGTCTCAAATTTTCTATAAACATCAATTTTTATATTTTATAGGTTTCAAGAAGGCTTTATTTTCATTTTCATCACATGTGGCATGTACAAAAACGAGAGTTATGGCCAATATATTATATATCAAAATATATATTAAGAAGTAGAATATACATATAAATAAAGAATATATAATGTACATTATATAATATAAAATAAATAAATGT
>JAOUQT010079102.1:0-10084 GCA_025769995.1 Xyliphius kryptos
TATATAGTGTGTGTGTGTGTGTGTGTGTGTGTGTGTGTGTGTGTGTGTGTGTGTGTGTACGGATTTAGTCTATAGAATGTATGCAATGGCAAAATTAATAAAACACAAAAAAAATGGCCTGTATTTGGCCAGGTTTCATTTTGGTGCATCCCAAGGGTTTAGTTTCCCAGTATCTGTATACAAAAAAGAAAACTGACAAGTAACATTCAATGGTTAAAATATGGTTATAATTCATACTGAAAATGGATTGGTTGAGTAATTGGTTGAGTAATTGGTTGATTAACTAAAATCTGCTGAACCAAACTGAAAATGTAATGATGTTTTTGTGTTTTGTAAAGATCCAATCACACACAAAGTAAAAACAACAATTAAATTTAAATAAAAATGTAAAAGGCCACTAGGAAAATATATTTTTAATTGACAACCCTTTTTACAAACTGGTTGCCCTCAAGTGACAGTCTTAACTGACAGAATTGTGTCTCACACAGGAGTCTGGTTTGTTAATTAGTGTTATGATTGTAGTTACTTATAGAAAGAAGGAGGTAAAAAAAGGCCAAATAAAAGCTCATAGGCTTAGGCAAGTGCAATCCACCTTTAGCAGAATTAACCCTGCTGTCAAAGGTAACAGTTTAAGTCTTTCTCCTCCCACCAGAATATCTGCTGTCCATTCTCCCTCCTACTCTACAGATGACAGTACCTAATCCCATCTCCAAGCAAACAATTCTATCCATGCTTTAAGAAGACTATTTAGCTAAAGGGGAAAACGTAAATCTGCTTTTAAAGCCACCTAGCATTCTGTAAGAGTCCAACCTTGCTCCTGTAAGCATCCGACAGTAAACAATGGGGAATTCAAAGAGTGGTGCCATGTCCAAAGAGATCTTAGAAGACCTGAAGCTGACCACAAGGTTTTCAGAAGACGAGCTCTGCCAGTGGTATGAGAACTTCCAGAAGCAGTGCCCAACCGGCCGCATCTCACAAGAGGAGTTTGAGAAGATCTATAATCGCTTCTTCCCTGACAGTGATGCCACCACATATGCCAAACATGTCTTCCGGTCGTTTGACATGAATGATGATGGCACACTAGACTTCAAAGAGTATATAATTGCCTTGCATATGACGTCGAGTGGTAAGACTCAAAGGAAGCTAGAATGGGCCTTCTCACTTTTTGATGTTGACAAGAATGGTTACATTACGAAGTCAGAGGTCTCTGAAATCTGCCAGGTAACGTACATTCATAACTGTCAGCATTATATATCTTAGAAATATTGGAATCGCTTTCATTATTAAGTAAATTTTTTAGAATTTTTGCATTGAATTCCAATAACAACACGGTTTTTTTTTAACCTCATATGTAATACAACAGGTATTTAAGGCAGCTCTTAATTATTACAGCTAAAGGTCCTTAAGTCATAAACTAATCTTTGTTGTGTGTAAAAAAAAATGCAGCCAAGAGAGACAAAGGACACAAAATAGACTATCAACATTTACCCATCTCTACCCCATTGAATTAGTCCTGTACAACGTCAATGGCTCATTGTAAGTTCCTAAAGGAACCATTTACTTTTCTTTCCTAGGCAATTTTCAAGATGATTCCAAAGGATGAACAACGCAAGCTCCCACCAGATGAAAACACCCCAGAGAAGAGGGCAGCAAAACTGTGGTCTTATTTTAGCAAAAATGATGATGGTAAGACAAAACAACCAGAGACAAAGCAATTGATATACTATTATTAAGACACCTTTTCCACAGACACTTGCTATAAAAAAGAGCCAGATCGTGTAATGCGCAGGGTTGATGGTACTACATTGTAGCTGTTTTTTTCTTAAACTACAGACTTGTGATCTCATTTGTAAATCACTTTGGATAAAAGTGTCTGCTAAATGACTAAATGTAAATGTAATTATTTTTAAACATTAGCTCTATTTTTCTCTTTTTTTTCCAGACCGGCTGGCTGAAGGGGAGTTCATTCAAGGTGTGATGGATAATGATAATGCTCTCCGTTTAATCCAGTATCAGCCAACAAATTAATCAGTTGCATTTGAAATGTTATTTCGTACCATGATAACGACAGCACTCTGAACACTGCATAATCATTTATACTAATCACTGGTCTATCTGATGTCATTTTATTACTTGTTACAATAAGGAGACATTGGTTAGTGATTTGTCTTTGATTATTGAAACATCACATTTACACAGTATGGACAGTTTTTTTTAAGTACACCTCCATGTTTCTACACAAATTGTCCATTTTATCAGCTCCACTTACCATATGGATACACTGTGTAGTTCTACGTTTACAGAATGTAGTTCATCTGTTTTTATTCCTACTTTGTTCATATCTTGCATTTACTTATGTTATTGTGATTTGTCGAGTGTACTTGGAGAAGAATGAAACAGATAGGTCTGAAAATGTCTGACAAAGCTTTGTCTTCAAAAGTTTAATGCTTTTACACATAGGTTATATAAGAAAAATATCAAAATTGGAAAGTCTTTAGATCTGTGCAAAACAAAAAATGTTGCCTCACATTGTTTCAGTATGAGAAACAGTGTGTTAACATTCCCACCCCATGCACACGTGGATTCTGAGGCATGTGAAAAAAAACAGACAAGAATGCAGCATTTGTAAAATGGTGACCTTATCACCTCGAGCACTAGGGCTACAAGAATTTGTTACTTCCCTTTAACATGTTTACTAATAGTCAAGACCTTTATATGACTACCTCAGAGATATTATGGTCTGAGCACTGCTTTAACAGTAAAGTAATGTTGGTGTGTTACTGTGTGCTAGGCTAGAATGTAGTGTATCAGAGTGTATCAGACCCAGTACTTCTGCTGGAGCTTAAGACACCTTACTGCCACTGCTGGACTGAGAATAGTCATTTTGAGCACACTGATGAACAATTAGAGGATGACTGACATTTTGATTTGTTATCTGCAAGAAAAAGCAGTGTGGTAGGTGTGTCTAATAATTGCACAGTGAGAAAACACCATGTTTAAACATACACCACCACATTGTGTTTCTGCAGTGCTGTAAATCATCCACCAACTAAGTTATAACCGAATCAATAACGGACTGAGTAAAGAGAATTAACAATTTATGCTGAGAAACATGTAATTGTACAAATAAAGTGCATCTTTATGATAAGTGGAACTGATTAAAAGGACAATGGTTTCAGAAAGAAGGATGTGTGGCATTCTGTGGTTATTTTTAAAAATGTGTTTGGAATATTGTTTTTGCTTTTGTTTTGTTTTTAAGATTCATAGGTTTGTATCTGTTTGTAATAGAGAAAATTACACATTGCTATTAATGTCAAGAATGTTGTCCAATGTTTTGAAGTGTGTGTATGTAGTATCATCTCTGTCTTTTATTTAATTTGTATTGTTGTTTGGGAGAGAAAATCATACATCTAATATAAAATTTAATTTTCTGAAGAACTGTCACCATTCTTGTCTGTGAGATATTTCACTTCTAGTATCTGGTTATAAGCCAATAAGTGACCCTCTGAGACCAAAGCAGGGTGAGGGTTGTATTTTATTTGACAATAATTTTAATTGACAATAATGTCAATAGTAAATAAAAGGCAAATACATCAACATACACAAAAAGGACAAAAGTATTATGACACAGATACTACATGCATTTGCGCATGGTTATACAGCAACAAAACAGTCTTTCCAAAACTTTATGCTCAAAGTTTAAAGCATACAATTGTCAAAAATAGATGATTGTGTGCTTGATATCATAAAATAATTGTGCTGGGACTTAATGGAACAGCTGAATTAAGACCTTATAATTGTGTTTATAAAGCAATTTTTATGTATTTACAAAATACATTTATAAAAACACACACATTTTTAAAAATTTTATTTAATACATTGGCGTCCTATCCTGGGTGCCTGCGTGCCCCTTTTGGAGGATTGAGTGGAATGTATTAAATGGATGGATACCTATTGAAGCTTTTAATGAAATTTTATAGTGACCTATTTTAAGTGTATTTTTCTGGGCTGATTACCATTTACATTCTATCATTGACAGAGTGCTTTATTACATTTTACACTAGTGCAATGAAAACAACAAAATGTAAACATTCGGTACAACTAAGTTTATTTTAAATGTAATCCATTTAAAAGTTCATAAAATTTCATTAAAAAGTAGAAAATCCACTCATGAGGTGATCCTATCGCAGTGTTCCTTCATCCTATTGTGCATTTCAGACTGGTCCACAAAATATAATGCTCAAAAAATAAAGGGAACACTATCTGCTCCAAACTCTGAACACTGTGCTGACAGACAAAGCAAATCCTTCTTGCCACAGCTCGCATTGATGCACCATCCTGAATAAGCTGCACTACCTGAGCAACTTCTATGGGTTGTAGACTCATGCTCCCTTTATGGTGAGAGAATTGACAAAATGCAAAAGTTACCAAAATATCAGCCAGAAAGGATGAGAACAGAGAAAAGGTGTGTAGTCACCACCTGCAAAAGCACTCCATTATTGATGTTGTCTTGCTAAGTGCCTCTCATTTCTACCTGTTGTCTGTTCCATTTGCACAACAGCAAGCGAAATTGATTTACGATCAGTGTTGCTTCCTAACTGGACAGGTTGGTTTCACAGAAGTTTGGTTGACTTGGAGTTATCATTGTGAAGTTTAAGTGTTCCCTTCATTTTTTTAACAGTGTATTTCCGTTTTTTCCTGTGTGTTTAACAAGGTGAATCAATTTCCTCCCTCGTATTGCTCTCCTCCATTTCATCCATCTCCCTCTCACAGTCTTCGCATTGCTGCGTCCAGCATCCCTCAACCAGCATCTCTGTGTTCACCTCCCCCTCCCCAGTTCTTCCCATGTTTCCATGCTCAGTCCATATGCTGTCAAGCAGCCTGTTTGAACCCTGAAGAAGGCTGTGAACAGAGTAGATCTCATCTACCAAAACCACCTCCTCGTAGGATGGAGCTGCTCGTGTTTGTTCCTGTTGCAGTCTCTGCCGGCGGTGAAGCTCGATGTGTGTCTTAGTGTAGGAGTTTAGCGTAAGAACAGCTGCACCCATGCAGCAGCTAAAAGATACCCATGCCAACCTGAACATGATTTTAAAACTAGACTTAATGCACCTTTTTTATTACATACAATTAATAATATACTAATATACTCTTTTTTAATATACCCATGGGTTTTTAAAGGTGCTTAAAAGGTGCTTTAAAGGTTTTTAAACACCAAGTCATAGAAAAGAGAAGCCTATTGTATGTAAATGTCCCACTAGAACATGGACAACTTTTTCCTTTACACTATTTGTATTGCAATCAACTGGAGATTGGGGGTAATTTGTTAATTAAAATACATAATTTAATAATAATGTAAACACTAATATATATTGCACCCTAACATCATAATCACATAACATTTCATAGGTTTTAAATGCATTTTCCTGGATGTTTACCCTGTACGTTCTACAAAAGAGGTATATTATGGGTGGTGTATTGGTTTTTGTTCTCTCATTTGTAAGTCACTTTGGATAAAAGTGTCTGCTAAATGACTAAATGTAAATGTATTGTTGGTTCTGCAGTGACACTGATGTGGTGAGGGGGTTTCAGTGCAGCAGTGCTGCTGCAGTTTTATTCAAACACCTCAGTGACACTGCTGGGATAGGAATAATGCACCAACCAAATAATACCAGCTCTGTGGTGCTACTATTGGGGTCCTGACTATTAGAGAACAGAGTAAAGGTGACTAACAGTAAGTACTGTAGTCCACAACCAGGTGGACTACAGTCTGTTATTGTATAACTACAAAGTCCATCTTTACTGTAAGTAGAACTGATAATATGGACAATAAGTGGAGCAAACGTGATGTGTTCAAACTTTTGACTGTTACTGTATAATTTTAATGCATGTATGATTGTATCATGTGTTTTAGTAGAATTTGTAACAGACTGATTAAATGCTGCTAAAAAAAAAAAACTTAAAAAAAAACTCACGCAAAGGACCAGCCGTACTCCCAGCTTTGAGGTCTCCAGTCTTTGGGTCCCACTATCACAGTCAGTTGAAACACAGTAGTGTACATCATGTGAGCCACCATACCTATTAATCCTGAGAAAAAAAAGCATAAGCAGGAGCACAGTATGATTACAATATTAAATATGTACTTTCACTGATATACATTATATGAAAAATCAATCTGAACTCCTAAAAGACTGTTGACAAACAACAATGGCTTAAAATACCTAGTTGTAGAGTATTTTCCATGAGATGCTTTAATACACATTCAAATTCATTTTTTTAATGCAATGGAAATAACTTCATACCAGATAGCACAGTAAACAACGCTGCAAATGAATTGATTCTGAGTGCAAGCATTTCATTGTGAAAACAAAGGACCTCCAACCACATCAGGAAATATCCCATCCCCATCAGACTGATATACATAAATTCCGAAATCATAGACAGCCATAAAACACCTAAATAACAAGACAGAAAGAATAATTGTTACAAGATATAAGCTTGACATGCAGAGCTGTGCTCACGAGCATATAAATAGTATTCTCACCGTGTGTTTCATCAGGGGTTAGATCGAAAAAACGGCGGCATCTTTCACCTACAGTATTAAAGAAGACATTATAGAAACGTTTAATATGCATGTTAGCTTAGTGGCTTGGCGGTTAGCACGTTCGCCTCTAAGCGCTGGGGATTCCTGGTTTGATTCCCAGTCTGGGTGGATTTTTCATGTTCTCCCTGTGTCTGCGTGGGTTTTCTCCTGGTTCTCTGGTTTTCTCTCTAAAGACATGGATTCAAGGTAAATTGGCTGCTCTAAATTGCCCCTATAATCTGTGTGTTTGTGTGTGTGTATCTGCCCAGCGCCTGAGACGTTCTCCCCTGGATGGGCATGGAAACCCCCACGCAACCCTCATGGAGGACTCAGTGAAAGCTGATGAATGAATGCACATTAGCAATATTAACAGCATGGTGTATTTTTACATGCATCATATTGAAAACCATGGAATATTTTTCCCTTCAAGTTTGAGAAAAATAATTTTATGCATTTACAGCTTCAAAATTAGATTACTGTAATGCACTCTGAAGGGGATGTTTTTATATATTATTATATTAACATGATTTGTTTCATAGAGTACTAACTAGTGTTTTAACTTATAGTATATTATAGGGTGAGCCATAAGTATGATTACACCTTGATAAAATGGAAGTGGTTGCTGATATCACCTTACCATTTGTGGCATATTAGTACATGGGAGGGGGGAAACATTTGAGACCGGGTGACGCCCATGGCGGCCATCTGCAAAGCCGTTATTTGGATTCAACTTTATTTTTTTCAATGGGAAGGGGGTCATGCGGCACATCAAACACATAGAGAATTGCACAAGAAAAACAATGGTGTGCTCATTTTTAATGCTTTATTCATTATCGAGTTACTGACACGTTTGTGACATGGAGCAACAACAGTAACCCACTAAAGGATGTGTTCAAAATGCTGCCCATTTTGTTGAATTGACAATTCTCTTCTCCCACTCTTGACACACTCTTTTTCCCATTGAAAAAAAGTGATTCCAAAATTGAATCCAAAATTGAAAAGTTGACTCCAAAATGTTTTCCCTCTCCCATGTACTAATATGCCACAAACGGTTACGTGATATCAGCAACCACTTCCATTTTATCAGAGTGTATCCATGCTTTTGGCCCAACCTGTAGGCTTCTAATCAAATTTGGCTCTAACTATGTGTAACATCTAAAGGACAGACATTACTGATAATTATTCATTTATTTATTTATTTATTTATTTATTTATTTTTGATAATAGTAATAGTCTTCCTATCTCAGTTTGGGATTTGGAAACAATTGTAATTGCTTTTGATAAAAAAATGGCTAGTTATGTTTTTTTTCTGTCTTATATTAACTTTTGTTTGTGTTATATTGTTCTCATGATCTGTCTAAACTGAAATTCTTTATTTAGGCTCCATCTTGATATATTTGTAAACCTACATTCTGCTTTGTACTGTATTTTGAATGTGCAATGGTAATAATGTGTGGATATGATCTAACGTTCACATATTGTAAGTATATGTGTTTTTATATCACTGCAAAATCATTAAAATGTAAAAGTTATGTTTTTTACTTAGATTAAACGTTAGTGACATGAGCACATATAATTAGTAACTGTTGCTCATCTTAGCAGTGGAAATACAAGTTTCTTGCATTCTACCACTGTACCACTAGAAGACGGTAAATCCAACATTACTTTATTAACAGTCATCAGCAGATGCTTTTAGCCACAGCGACATGAACAATGGTTTGGCCATTCATTCATTAATTCATTATTTTCCGCTTAGTCCTCTACTAGGGTCGCGGTGGGTTTCCCCATGCCCATCCAGGTGCCAATCCATCGCTGGGTACACACTCACTTACACAGTCACACACACACATACACACACTATACAGGGCAATTTAGAGCATTCAATTTACCTTCATGTTTTTGGAATGTGGGAGGAAACCGGAGAACCTGGAGGAAACCCACGCAGACACAGGAAGAACATGCAAACTCCACCCAGATTGGGATTCGATCCAGGAATCCCCAGCACTGAGAGGCGAATGTGCTAACCAGTAAGTAACCGTGCCGTCACATGGTTTGGCCATTCATTCATTAATTCATTATCTTCCCCATGGCCATCCAGGAGAGCACGTGTCGGGTGCTGGGCACAAACACCCAGGACAGGGCGTCAATCCATCGCTGGGCACACACTCACTCACACACGCACAGATACTGATTATATGGGGTAATTTAGAGCAGTCAATTTACATTAAATCCATATTTTTGGATTGTGGGAGGAAACCAGCGAACCCGGAGGAAACCCACGCGGACACGAGAAGAACATGGAAACTTCACCCAGCTCGGGATTTGAACCAGGAATGTGTGGATGTGTGGTTTTTCCATTTCTAATGTAAATATGAATATACCATATTTTCATAATTATGCATTATTATAATGTTTCCCATTTTAATATTAAGCCCCAATGGTTAGTTTTTGTGTGTTAGCTTCACTGTACCAAACCTCAGGCTTTTCTTAAAGTCTCTCTTACCATCTGAATGCTTTTCACATGATTCCCAGAATCCTGTGTGGAAGTAGCGCAGCGTGTACTTGTCCTCTCCTGTTTCCCAAATGTACTGCACAGCGTTGACCGACTGTTTTTGCTGAATGCTGGTAACCTCCTCCTCCTGACTTGGTGGCACTTGGTGAAAAAAATTAATCTATTTAAAATGATGTATGATTTTTAACAAATTAATTTAAAATATAGCCTTAAGTATGTGGAAACAAATTGGCTTTAGGAATTGTTTGCCACAGATTTGTCAGGTTTACAAAGTCAGCCATGACTAGAATAATTGTAATTTGGTTCACATCTTGTAAAAGCAACATTTGGGAACAAGCATCGAAAGTTTATGTAAGAACAAAAACTAAAGCTTGCTTCAAGTGGAAAATCACTTGAAACATGAAAATCAAGCCACTATTTGAAACCGCACACATAGCATTCTTAGTCCACGAGAGGGCGCCACGTGCAGCACAACAGAAAGTAAAATAATAAACTGATATACTTAGTTGCCTCACACACAGAGGCAATTGTTCTTCACATTTAACCCATCTTTTTTTGGTTTCGCCTGGGGAGCAAGTGGGGTTAGATGCCTTTCCCAAAGGCAGGTAAGCCATAGTACTTCCAGATACCTGGAATCGAACCAGGAACCTTCAGGTATCAAGACTGGTTCCATAACCGCAAGCATACAACTGGACTAATGGATTTATGCACTCTTTAAATGAAATCAATGATGCAGAGGTTGCATTTAAGAGAGTTGTTTGCTGAAGTAAACTTTATTCACTCATTAATTTATTATCTTCCACTTAATCCTCAACAAGGGTCGCGAGGGGGGTTCCCCATGCCCATCCAGGGAAGAAAGTATCGAGGGGTTAGGCAGATAAACCCAGGACAGGACACCAATCCATCGCTGGGCATACACTCACTCTCACACACACACACACACACACACACACACACACACACACACACACACACACACACACACACACACA
>JAOUQT010079111.1:0-10084 GCA_025769995.1 Xyliphius kryptos
GTCCTGGTTCCTTTCCTCTCTGGCTTCTCCTTTTGTTTGTCTCTCACTTTGTCCTGCATTTTGTCCCACTGTTTTTCTTGTTTTAGAATGAGAAGCAGAGATTCTTTTCCGTGCTTCTTATGGCTCGGCTACTGGCAAAATTTCTGGGTTTCATCTCCTTTATGCCGTACCAAACCTCGGAGGCACAGTCCAGAGAGCTCCAGGAAGTTGCTATTGCTCTTCGCAGCCAAGTGTGTAATTTATATATTTTACACAGAAACACTATTTTTTTAGCCATGTAATATTATATCTTGTATTTTATATTTAGTTACCATCTTTTGTACCATGTACTATGGATTTTATTCATTCTTTTTTCCCCCCAGAGTGCTCAAGTGCTGGATGTCAGTGCACTATTACTAAGTTGTGTGCGCAGAAGGCGCATGGTGCTGACTGTCCCATGGCTAGTGGAGTTCCTTTCCATGCTTGACTACACTGGCCCATTTCTGCCGTGCTATAAGGCTGTTCTGGGACTACTTCTTCAGCTTTACAGGTTTATATCACATTAAACCACAAAACTGTTGTGTGTTTTTAGTGTTATAAACTAGTGTCTGATTCTTAGGCGGCTGAGGTTATGTAATGCTGGAGAACAGTTTTACTTAAATCACTTGTTGTTGGTGGCAATTCTGGGTTGGTTGTTCCAGGTAAGAAAAACTGTAATTCAAATATAATCACTTCCTTACTTAGAACTAATTAAATCCTTGTTGTTTCTTTTTGTAGATTCCGGTCTTTCCAGAGGACTTCTTGTTTAATAGTGATATGAGCGATGAATTTGAAGAACTGGAGAATCACACTACCAGTCAGGGATTGGTAAATGCCTATTCTAGAAAACAGAATTTTGTGGATCTGCAACTAAAACAAGTGATACTGAACAATCTGACATTGAATTCAATTACGAGTTATTTTGTACAGACTAATATCACCTTACAAAACCTAACAAATGTATACTACTATTGAAAGTAAACAGAACAAAACAAACAACTCCATTTATGAACTGTGATATGAGCCAAAAGGAATTTAAGGAAAATATTAATCTTAAAGAATTTACCACTTTTATGGACCATGGAAACATTTGCATGCTACTGTATTGACTTAGTACTAAAATTGTGTTTACTTTTTAGGATCATCTCCCATTGGTGGACCAGCAGCTTCTTTACACTTGCTGCCCATATTTAGGTAAGAGGAACTGCTAGCAAAAAACGATGTATAACAGTTTAATGTGTGTTCACAATTCAAAATTTTCTGACTTCCTTTGCCCAGGGGAGTTTCGTAAGCTTTTAGCAGCTTTTGTGTCAGGAAGTTCATCCAAGACTGGAGGTTTAATCCGCAAGATCACACCTACGTCTGCTGAGCCTAGAGGGCCATCCTCCACTCGCTCTCAGCAAAAGCTCAATGTAATGAGATGATTTAGATATATGGTGGCAGAAAATTATTCTATTTCATTTTTTAGTAGAAAGTTACATTACAGAAAGACTTGTTTCTTGCTTTGTTTGATTTATATAATGAAATAATTTCTGTTTTGTAAGTTGTATATTTCCAGTTTCTGACCATTTTTGAAATTTCAATTTCAAGTCAGTAAACAAACTATTTGTGCATCCTAATATAATGTCATTTGTCACAGCTGGAGTTGGAGCAAGCCTTTTTTCATAACCAACCTCCCTCACTTAAACGTACCGTGGAATTTGTGGCCGAACGAGTGGGATCTAACTGCGTTAAACACATTAAGTGAGTAGTATCTTTCTTCTTATAGCCGCTGTTTTGTTTTGTGGAGCATTATTGTTTGCTGGGGTTGATTATTTCTGTGTAAATCAGGGCCACACTTGTTTCAAAACTGGTGCAAGGTAGTGTGAAGACACTCAAAGATGGCCTAAACTCTGACAATGTTAATCCAGCCAAGCTAAACGACTCAATTTGTGCTCAGCTCTGTGACGCAGGCATGCAGACCCTGGACAGAGCCACAAGGTTAGTTTCTTTTAAAGTTTTGCAGTTACTATTTAATTGTGTGTATGTAATGTAATCGACATGTATACCAATGTTTGTGCATTTTTTTCCTTGTCTGTCTGTTTGTGCAGCTTTTGCAGTGAGAATGCACCCAGAGCTGTTCGAGTTCTCTTGCCGGAGGAGACATCTGAGGCTGTGAGTTGCCTCAGTATCTGTTGTGCTGGTCATTAAATTAGAATTTATTTATTTTAGTAATTACATTTAAAAATAAAACTTTTTTATACACTACAGGCCAAAAGTTTGGACACACCTTCTCATTCAATGCGTTTTCTGTATTTTCACGACTATTTACTATATACCTTGTAGATTCTCACTCAAGGCATCAAAACTATGTATGAACACGTGGAGTTATGTACTTAACAAAAATAACTGAAAACATTTTATATTTTTGTTTCTTTAAAATAGCCACCCTTTGCTCTTATTACTGCTTTGCACACTGTTTGCATTCTAATTAATTACTATTAATAACTAGTTAACTCTTATAGACACACCTGAAAACCAGAGAGAATGCCAAGAGCGTGCAAAGCAGTAATCAGAGCAAAGGGTGCCTGTTTTTGAAGAAACGAGAATATAAAACATGTTTTCAGTTATTTCACCTTATTTTGTTAAGTACATAACTCCACGTGTGTTCATTCATAGTTTTGATGTCTGCAGTGAGACTCCATAATGTAAACAAAAAAAAACAATCTTTGGTCTGTACTGTATATAATAAATATTATATTTATTCATTAAAAACATTTACTTATTAATTTTTTTTGATGATTATAACTAACAACTCAAACAATCTCAAATCCAGTATCTCAGAATATTGTGAAAGTCACCTGGTGCCACAGTGTAATCAGCTAATTAACTCAAATCCGCTACAAAGACCTTTAAATAGTCTCTCAGTCTAGTTCTGTAGGCTACACAATCATGGGAAAGAATGCTGACTTGACATTTGTACAGAAGTCGACATTGACACCTTGCCCAAAGAGGGCAAGACACAAACGGTCATTGCTAAAGAAGCTGGCTGTTCACAGAGCTCTGTGTGCAAACATTAATAGAGAGGTGCATGGAAAGAAAATATGTGATTGATGAGTGTACAAGCTATAGGTATAACCACACCCTGGAGAGGGTCATAAAACAAAACCCATTCGTAAATATGGGGGAGATTCATAAAGGGCAGCTTCAGTCAGTGCTTCAAAAACCACCATGCACAGACATAAGGAATGGGTTTAAGCTATTGCATTTCTTGTGTCAAGCTACTCTTAAACAAGAAACAGCGTGAAAAAGCATCTCGTCTGGGCTAAAAAGAAAAGGGACTGGACTGCTGCTGAGTGATCTAAAGTTTTCTGCTGAAAGTAAATTTAGCATTTTCTTTGGAAATCAAGTTCAGAGAGTCTGAAGGAAGAGAGGAAAGTGTGTATATTTATTTACACAATATATATATATATATATATGTGTGTGTGTGTGTGTGTGTGTGTGTGTGTGTTACACAACAAAGTACAAAATGCCTAGAATCCCGCCTACAGGTTTCATATAAAATGAGGTCTGTGGTGACAAATAACAAAATGCAGAAAGCGTGTGTGTAAAATACAACACAATATTTATTGCTTTCATAACAAACTTTCTTTAATAAGTGTGATGATGTCTATAAAAGCAGAAGCATTTATTAGCAAAAATTTTAGAATGTACGTGTGTATTACATAATGGCAAGGTATAAAGTTATGATAAATTAGATTTGAAAAAAAAAACTGTTGTATTCCATAGCTCTGGTAAGTATTACAAAGCCATTTCCAAATATTTTAGGTATTTTATACTATTTAAAGAAATGAATCACGGCTGCGAAATACTTGGTACAGTTAATAATTCTACAAGGAGTGATTTCAGTAAATTTAGATAAATTGTTGCTAAGAAAATTAGCTTGAAACTGCTTTATACAACAGGATAGTGATTTAAACCAGCAAATCTAGAACAATATGGCTGAAAATAAATATATTAAGGTGCTGCAACGGTCCATTCAATGCCTAGAATTGATTGCTGTGGAAGGACTTTGTGAGAGCTGATGAATCTGTGCTTTTAAATGTCAATAAACTAAAGCAATGGTGTAAAGAAAAAACACAGCTGAAGAAAAAATCATGGTTACAACTGTATCCTATTATCCACCCCTTTGTATACACATGAAAACTGTAGTGCTGGATGTCATTGTTACATATCTGTTGGGTTTGTCCTAATAAAGTTGGGTTTGTTTCATAAAGAAACTTAATGACCAGCATCTTTATATGTGGTGTTTACACAAAATGTCCTCTCATATGCGATATTTCCTCTTAAGGTTTTAACAACAGCTGAGAACATCACTACACGCCTTGCTAAGGAGAAAGCCTGCAGCTGGTTGTCCTCTAATATCACAGGTAATTGTAGTTCTGACTCTAAAATGTGACAGTTTAAACTACTGTAGCTGGATTTGCTTTAATTGGTGGGGTCATGCTAAATGACATTATTTGGTAGTAAATTCAGCTGTTGATGAGTATATCTGGAATGTACCTGTTCCATCATTATGACCAAGCATACCAAACAATAGCAGGATCCATCATGCTCACATTGTGAAAAAGCTGTTCAGGAAACTTGAATCATTTTCATATATACATTTTTTTTTGAAATCCTAAACTTGTAAAAAGCTTTAGAGTTTCCCGGAGATGTTATAGGGTTTTCACTCACTTGTCATTAATATAGTGATTTGAATTTCATTTGCACTAGCTTAATTAAAATCAAATATTTGTGTGCAACTGTTTTTAGGATTCTGAGGTAAAACATTTTACGTGATTTATTGCTGAACTAGCACGATTGGTACTGTGAGTTTTTTTATTTATTTATTTAGAGCCATGTAATTCATATTCATATAGTGTTCTCTGGTACCTTCCAGAGGAAGGTCTTCACCAATTGTTTTATTTATAGTGATTTAGAGATTTTTGTTATCATATAGCCTGTATAATTGGGGGTTAAAGGTCTAGCAAAGGCATGTCCAATGTCCGGCTGATTCTTAATGGTCCGGGCTTATAATGTGTTGGTAATGGTCAGTAGGTCAGAATCAATAAATCATATTTTTAAAGTGTAATTCCGTTTTTTAACACATGATTGCAGCACCATTTTATCGGTCTGCCTCCGTGCCTCTGATTACATACCGTCAGATATTCAAAGGCAGAGAAGTGGCATTTTGTTTATTTTCTTAACCCTGCGATAAAGGCACCAATGCATCTGATGCAACTACCAATTCCTGTAAGTTGATGACAAGAGAAGCTGCTTGACCTTATAATTTTTTTTCAATTTAAGGTACTTTATACCGTTTGTTAATGTTATCTGACTCTTTAGATATAGATAAACTATATCTTTGTTCACGCTTGAGTGGATTAAATTCAGTTATATTGCCATTTGAAAAATAAAGGTAATTGTGACAAAATGTCAGAATGAACCAGTCTTCACTTTATCAAATTTGTCCTTCTTTTCGAAAAGTTTGGAGACCCCTGGTCTTGCACAAAGGCACAACCGCATTAGCATGGGTGTGCTACTGATCCACCACTGTCCTATCTAAAGAGGTTCTATACAAGTGAAGAGCTTTAAAATAGGCAAGTTGCAGTCAGTGGTTTTTAGTATCTTAAGGAATATTTTGTTTCCAACTGATGTGCTAAATAATTGTGGAATTCACTGCAACTATAATATTCACATGATTTGGTCATAATTTCCATTTAAGTTATAATGGGATAATAGTCAAGTGGATTTATGCAAAGATGGTGCAGTCGCCTCACACAGACAATAAAGACGTTGGCCTCTTCAGCTTAATCATGCTTGCATTTAATACGTTCATACATATGTGACAGGTGTTTTGTGTGTTTATGTGTAAAATGTGGGGGGAATGGGCTTTTATGAATTTTTCACACACATTTTTTGTTCACTGTTAAATATTATGGTCAACTGAAAGACTTTGTCCAGTAAAAAATGCTTTAGAAAGAATATGGAATTGAGGTATCATACAATAAATTCGTTAATGTCTCTGACTTTCCTTAGCATTGATAAAGAGGGAGTGGAAAAGTGCTTTTGAACGAGTGATGAAGCACACTGGTCCAACCATCACGGAATCTTACGATTCAGAAGGCCCAGGCAGGAGTCAACAGACATTGAGATCTTCCCCAAATGACGAGCCTTCATGCCCCCCAAACTGCTCCCACAAGTCTCCTTTGGCATCAGACGTCATTATTGAGATTAAGGTGATTTTTTTTTTTAGTGCAATTTAATAGTAACTTTTTGTTGAATGTATGATTTCATGTAAAAGATTTGGTGTAATGGACAGTTTAATTGGTTATTGATATGATTTTACTTTGTTACCTGCAGCTATTTGCAAAATGTATGTACTGAGCTAAAAGATGGGTCTTAAGAGCACTCAAAAACTTAATAGGAGATAAACAAGAGATTATTGTATATTTTTAAAATATATAGCATGTCTGGACAAAGAATTCTCTGGTTGCCTGTCAGTATTTTTTTTACAATGCTTTTTAATGAGTGCCTTACAGATACACTATCTGCATAATTGAGCTTAATGGAAGAACATTGGACTTTGGATGTTTTTGCTGTGTTTAGGAGATGCTGAGCATTGCTGTTGGGCCCCGATCTAAAGCGGAAGTTTTAACACTTCATCAGATATGTACTCTACTTAATAAAGTGGAAATGACCTTAGAATGCAAAAAGGTACAGTGTGTAAATCTCTTATGCTCTTAAGTAATCTCAATTAGATTAATGTTTTAGCTGTGCATCTTTAGTAAATTTGCTGTGGTGCTGAAGTCTGTTTCAGTGCTCATGAGTGCAAGTCATCAGCAGATCACAAAGCAGACACATACAGACATGCTTATGCAAACATCTTGCATCTCTTAGCTAGTGGCATGTTTTTGGAATGCTAGACAGTAACAATCAATCATTGAGTCTTCATGCGTTTCCCGTAAATATTTGAGGGCATTTATTTCCAATTAATTTTAAGTCATTAACTTGTGGTGTCCTATTCAAAATGCATGTACATACAGTGAAGCTAAAAAGTATTTGGTCAGCCACTGTTTGTGCAAGTTCTCTTAGTTAAAAATATGAGAGGTCTGTAATTATCATAGGTACATAGGTATCATAATTATCGAAGGACACTAGGAAGAAAGTTATAGACTTGCACTAGGATGAAAAGAGTGAATCTACAATAGACAAGCAGGTCGGTGTGAATAAATTGTGAAATCGATTGTAAGGAAATGTAAGACCTACAATACCCTTTAATAATGTCCCTCAGTCTGGGGCTCCACGCAAGCGCTTATACTGTAGGGTCAAAGTGATCATGAGAACTGTGAGCAAAAATCCCAGAACTGCATGGAGACCTGATGAATGATCTGCAGAGAGCTGGGTCCAAAGTAACAAAGGCCACCATCTGTAACACACTACGCAGCGAGGGACTCAAATCCTACAGTGTCAGACGTCCCCCTGCTTAAGCCAGTTCGTGTCCTGGCCCATATGTGGTTTGCCAGAGATCAAATGAATGATCAAAAGAGGATTGGCAGTATATCAAGTGGTCAGATGAAACCAAACTCGAACCTTTTGATAAAAGCTCAAATCATTGTGGTTGAAGAAAAAAGAATGCTGAATTGAATCCCAAGAACACCATTTTTACTCTGAAGCGTGAGTGTGGAAACATCTTACTTTGGAACTGGTTTTCTGCAAAGGGGACAAGACAACGGATCCATGTTAAGGGAAGAATAAACAGCACCATGAATCGTGAGAATTTAAGACAAAACCTCCTGTGGCTGGGTCTTCCAATGATCCTATGACAATGATCCCAAACACACCGCTTGGGCAACAAAGAAGTGGCTCCATAAAAGCATTTCAAGGTCCTGGAATGGCCTAGCTAGTCTCCAGACCTCATCCTTTATAGAAAATTTGTGGAGAGAGTTGAAAGTCTGTGTTGCCCAGCAACAGCCCCAAAACATCACAGCTCTAAAGGAGATCTGCATGGAGAAATGGGTAAAAATAGCAGCTACAGTGTGTGCAAACCTGATGAAGACTTTCAGGACATGTTTGACCTCTGTCATTGCCAAGAAAGATTTTGTTACAGAGTACTGCATTGAAGTTTTGCCAATAACCAAAGACTTCTTTTCCGCCGTAATTTACAAATAAATGTTTTAACTCCCCCAATTTTGTCTCTCATTGTTAAAGTGTACCTATTATGAACAATACAAGCCTCTTCACTCTTTCTAAGTAGGAGAACTTGCATACTAAATTGATATTTTTGTTTTACATTTCAAGTTATTTACGGGATTTCTGTTTTTTTTTTGTGCAGTTTAAATCTTCAGTAGCCGAGCCCATGTTACTGCGCTGTACAGTCTTACTGGCTTGCAAACTAGGTAGTTATACTTCTATATTTATGTTTAATGTAATTAATACAATTGATAAAAACTGTTGTATTTTAAGTGTGATAATATTTTACTTCATTTCTTTTGGGCAGTATCTGGAGAGCTACCTCTGATATCAACAACATCTGTTGATTTTGGCTTTGTGTTAAACCGATTTGTTCTTATTTGGACTCAGACACCCTCTGCCTCCTTGCCTTTGCACCTTCTTCTCTCTGAGCCAATGCTCTCTGCCATTTTCAGCAGTACTGAAGTGCAGGTGGGCATCAATCACTTTAAACCAGTGGGCATTACCCTTGTTTATAAAGCTTTAGAGTCATGTAAAATGTAGTTTCATCCATGATTTACCACACTAACTCTAGCTTATCAAAGTCTATAAGTCCTTAATTGGCTGTGCAACTGCTCTGAACGTGCTGACCCTTCTTACTCAAAACTAATACATCTGAGTCACTCAGTCAAAAGGATCTAAAGAAGTTAGCTGAGCTTGTGTGGTAGATTTAGTTGGAAACTCAACCAACAGAAAGGTTGGTCCACATTCATTGTATGATTGTCTACTGTTAATCTGTTTTACAGCAGTCCAACTACCAGCTTCTGATTAGACTGCTTTTAGGAAAGAACCTTCTGCAGGAGGATGAAGTAGGCGCTCAATTGGCAAAGCTTTCCTGGCCAGTGGTACATTTACATGCATGCATACCTCAATGATTAGTTAGTTTAACCAGCAAATTACCTGATCATCTATATTCTCTCTGTTTTATTGTAGGAATGCATTGAGAGATTTCGGATTTTGTCACTGGCTACGCCTTCAAAAGTGCCTTCAGTCAAGCATGGTGACATATTGCAGGTCTCACAATGACCAGCAGAGGGAGAACGTTCCAAAATACAAACATTGAAACATGGAAAAACTATGAAAGTTGTAATTGGGTTTTTATGCACCCCATTCACTACATAGAGTGGATTTCAGGTTCCAATTGAACCAAGTCCTGTGCCAGAAGTCTGTAAAGCTAAATGCTCAGATAAATAAGTGCAATAGTAACACATCTAATCATATCTTCTTTAAGTCAGTGTTATTAACAGAGAGGTGATATTATTAATAGATAGTGAATTATAATTAAACAATGTAAATGGTGTGATATACATTTTACAAATTAAGACTAATTTAGTAAAGCTGTTCTTAAAGTCTAGTGAGTGTGTGTGCGAGCGTGTGTATGCCAACAAGCCTTAAAAGGATATATTTTAGTCTAAATATATTATAGTTGTATGTTAGTTTGTTAATATTTTGTTTCTTTTGTCAATGCTTTAATGTATTTTCTTACCTTCCTGTTTGAATGTCTAAATCTTGCCTTTTTAATGAACTTCAGGTTTGTGTGTGACATAATGTAACCAGTTGGTTTTAAACTGTATGCTTAATGTTGAACTTATGCAGAATAATAAATTGTTTATATAAATGCACATTTACTTGGTGAAAGCTCCAAAAAACAAAGCTAATGTGTGCCTGTGCTTTTAAAAACTAAGTACTGAATGCAGGAAACATACTTGCATTTTTGTCATAGATCCCCCTTTTTTGCATTTACAGCTGCAATGATTTTGGGGGCACATCTCAATTTATTTAGCTTGTTACTGGGATTCCCCCCCCCCCCCCC
>JAOUQT010079122.1:0-20250 GCA_025769995.1 Xyliphius kryptos
AAAAGTCCAGCCCACTCAGCCATGCTACACTATGACAAATTGTGGATTAACACATTTTAAAAAGTGGGACTGGAAAAAAAATAATTAAAGTTAAAATAGCTGATAGAAGTAAGCAAAATCTCAACTCATTATTCAAAAACAAAACACATTTTGCGCATATCAGCCGATGTCGCAGGATGTGTATCATGGCTGGGTGGGCTGGACTTTTCTTGAGCAGCCAATTACTTTCTAGATCCCGCCCACCCGTCAAAACGGGTCCTAAATACAAAAATCGAAGGTGATCGCAAAAATGAGAAGCGCACATGCAAAAATAAGAAGCGTGAGCACAAAAATAAGTGCAACGAAGAAAATTCTGTTTTTGAGTTCTCAAAACTTTTGGACCCATTTTGACGTCATATGTCATCATTTAATTGAGGGAGTTATATATGACATTTTATTGAAAAGCCAAATCACAGTGGTGGGTCCTGATGTCTTTCCTAGCACTAATCGGGTAAAAGGCATTGCAGTTTTATATTTATGCTTTTTTACTTGAAGCTTCTGGAAGAAACGCTAAATACCCACAAAAAAAAACATTACTGGGAATTGGACCTATTAAGTTCTCGCTTTGAGGCAAAACTGCTTATGATTAATTTCAGTATTCTGTTGTTAAAAGAAATACGGCTGAAGAATCGGATTGTGTGAGTGTAAGGTGAGGTGGGGACTTTTGACAAAGCAAAGCCTGTGGTTATGATTAGTTTCTGTTACTGGATCTTGAACACAAGTCTTTGCCCGGTGTGGTAAACTAATGTATTCTGTGCCACAATGTTGCAGTATACAAGCAATATTGCTTGATTGTTTGGCTAATCAGATTGTAAAGTCTTGTTATAAAAAAATATTGGTATATATTTAATCCCACTTTCACTATCTGGTCTTGTTCTAAAGCTTGATCTTGCTGTATTGTAAGGCCTCTAAAGCTCGTGCTCTGTTGAAGACCATCTCATGTTGCATGTTGTTCAGTCTATTCTTGGAACTTGTGCTGCTAAAAAATATTGGGGGTATGGTGCCAGAATGTGTTTTTGTCATATCTAGGGGGTTAGCTGTAAGAACAGTGTGAGCTAAAAAGTCATGGGGTATTGGAAGTTAAGCTCGGTGATGTAATACTCATCTGGTTTATACATTTTTTCTAGTAATAATTTGTAATGGTGTTGTATATTTGACAACAAATTCTACATTCTATAAAAACATTTGCTTAGGTGAATAATTATAGAAAAAAACAGACGATGCACATGGTCGAGAGACTAAGTTTAAGTTCTGTCCTGATGGGGTGCAAATTTTCAATAAGAAAATAGTAAAGGTTGTTACATTATATATTGTACCGTTTCTACAATGTACAATGTACAATGTTATTAACCAATAGCAACATTAATGCAAATGGCTATTAACAGGTTGCTATTTTGATGATATCACGTACATTGAGGAAAATAAGTACTTGGACACATCACTTAGAAATCATGGAGGGGGTGGTCTAAAATTTTCATCTTTGGTGCATGTCCACTGTGAGAGACATAATCTTAAAGAAAAATCTGGAAATCACAATGTATGATTTTGTAATCATTTATTTGTTTGTAAGTGCTACAAATAAGTATTTGAACACCTGCCAATCAGTAAAGACCAGTAAAATAACTGCCCATTAATTGAGGAAAATCAAGCATGAAGCTGGCAAGATGCCATTTGCTACCAGTTTTGACATTTTTTAGAGCTGCAACATTACTCAGGGAGATGGCCAAGGTGAAAGTGGCTGAAAAACGACACCCTTTGAACAAGAAACATAAGATAAAACATCAAGACTGGGCCAAGAAATATCTTAAGGTCAGGAAAGGACAGAGAGCTCCACTCCAAGTCAGACATCAGCAAGGTGGAGGGGTATGCTGGTATGTGCTGGTATCCTCCAAGATTAACTTGTGGGCTCTTTACGGGTTGAGGATGGAGTGAAGCTCAACTCCCAGACCTACCGCCAGTTTCTGGAAGACACCTTCAATCAGTGGTACAGGAAGAACTCCGTATCATTCTAGAAAAACATGATTTTCATGCAGGACAATGCTCCATCAAATGCATCCAAACACTCCACATCGTGGCTGGCCAGGAAGGTCTAAAAGAAGAAAAATTGCAAACAAAGGCTTCTGTACCAAATATTAACATTGATTTTACAGGTGTTTAAATACTTATTTGCAGCAGTAACACAAATAATTAAGAAAATCATACATTTTGATTTCCAGATTTTTTTTTTTTAGCTAAGGTCTCTCACAGTGGACATGCACCTCAGATGAACATTTCAGACCCCTCCACGACTTCCATGTGGATGAACTTGCAAAGTTGAATGGCGTTTAAATACTTATTTTTCTCACTCTATCTATTGGAGGTGTAAAATTAATCGATGCAACAATTATACAGACGGTGATTCAGAACATCTTTATGTCTGCAAGAGTCAGCAATGAATTGCAGCATTTTTTCTTTGCCTATTTGGCACTGACGTACACATAAAAGCGCCTCGTGTGGAGCTACCGCATTGTCTACCTCATTGAAAGAAGAATGTGAAATGTTACACATTAAAAATATGGAATCCTTATATATTTAAAGGCTATTTTCATAAAAAAAAAGATTTCCGCAGAAAGACTTCTGCTTCTCCAAACCTGTTCACAAAAACCTGCAACCTTTAAAAATGTTTATCCCTAGCATCTGAATTTCGAGAGTGGCATCAGCAGTTTAGAACCGGCCCCTGTTTGTGAATTGGATGTGAAGCTGTGGGAGTGAGGTTAATTGAATCAACTGCTGGTGATTGGACAGTATACATCTGAATGTGCAAAAAGCATTAAGTATTAAAAGAAAATTCTTCAGATGACCTGATTACTTGGAAGCAGTTTTTTTAGTATGCATCCACTGTGCTATCCCATAATTCTGCAGCTGAATCATGTGATCAAATGAGAAGGAAACAATGTCGGAAAGGGGAAAGTCAGCTGTCTGCAAGTGTAATTAAACTCCAGCCTCCCAAAAGATCACGATTATGTTCAGCACCAAGTAGGATTATGTTTTTGTTCTCTCATTGGTATGTCAAATCACCTTCGTATTACAGCAAACGGGATTTAGTATCCATGTCAGAGGTTGCATTAATACTACATACTTATTAGCTGTAAGAGCCTGCTGTGTTACTAGTAAAACAGTATAAGATCAGAACTAGTATCCACAGTTACAGATTTAGGCACAATGAACCGGTTTCAAAACAAGTGTATATATTTAAGGCAAAACTGCCTTAAATATTTGTTCTTGCCTTGTGTTTGTAATGCACATTTATATACTGGTACACACACACAGTACCAGTTACTTTACTTGAAAAAGACATAGATTACATAGTGGTATGCAAATGTAAAGTTACCCATGCTAAAATGCATTTTTTTATTATTTGTTTATATATAAAATGTCAGCAAGTTAGTGCATCTTACAGATAATGTTTTATAATAATTATTTTGCGCTAGACACATTTATTAAATTTACTAACTGAATTGCAACAGTACATTAGAATGTAAAGATGTGTGCAAATACAAAAACATTATCCTTAGAAATTAAAAGGATTATTAAGGTGTAAAGTATAAGTGAACCTTTTAAAACCTAATATTAGTTTCATAAGGTAAGACTATAGCTATACAGCCAAGCTTCTCTCATCTTCCCCCCCATGTGAACTGATAGAGGAGGAATTCCAAAATAAATTTTAGGCAATGATTTACAGAATTCAAGGTTGGGTCGTTTTACTTTAACATCCTTGTATTTATTTTATTAATCTGTGCAGGAGGTTAATCTGAGGCTCTAAAGGCAGGTCATTCTCAAAAAAAAGGACATTTAAGAAAATTGCTAAACATTTATAAAATTGTACGTTGTTTTTACTTTTTAAAAATAAGTCTAAATAAATGTTCTGCGTTTATTTATATGAACCTTTCCCTTGTGCTCTTTCTGAGAACATATACAAAGAATTTTGTGCTGTAAAATATATTCATGGTTTAAGAGATTGCACTATATAATTGACAGTGAGTTGGCCCCACTTTATTAATTTGGAGCTGTAGCAGCAGTTCAAAAAAGCTTATCTAAAAGGGCATACCAGGTTTTTTTCCCCCTTTTTTTGAGGTGTGACTGGAGGATGGGACAGGACAACCTCCACCCCTTTTTAACTTTATAGCTGAGCACAATTGTTGTGTAGGATGTAAGGCATTCATGCTGCAATTTGACTGCTGGTAAAGAAGAGGCCGACTTTCTTTGTAAGATTGTTTTTTTTTTTATTTCCTTTTAATTGACATCTTTTGATATTTGTAGCATTCTGTTTTTTGTTTCTTAAGGTTAGCTTCTATGCCTAACGTTAAGTGTAACATTGATTCTGTTTTGTAGACTTTATATAAAATTAAAGAATATCATTTTGCCAATGATTTGCCAATGTTCTCATCTGTCAAATGTTTATTGTATGTGTTAGCACTGAGATTTAGTTGCAATGAATTGAATTTGTTCATTTTATTAAAACTTTATTAGGTGTTTCTTTTGGTCACAAAGGTCATGTGCAGGTCGCCTTTCTGTTGTTTTTTAAGGTTAACTGCTATGCCTAACATATGCCTAAGCAAACTGATGAATATATAATAAATACATGAATATAATAAGCATCCAATTATTTTTTTCTGTAGTGTTTCAGCAACATTAGATGGTTAGTACATGACTTAGTTATTAAAAGCTTGGTTTTGGTGTCCAAAAAGGTTGTAAATTAATTTTTCTCTAGATCTAAATCGACTAAAAATATTTCAAAGACTGGATTACTAAAAGAATGAGAACAATGTTTTTACTTTGATAGTGTAATTTTTTTGTCAATGTGCATGAGGGCTTGTTTTTTCAAAATGTCAACTCAAATATTTCTCTAACATTGATTCTGTTTTGTAGACTTTATATAAAATGGAGACTATCATTCACTTGTCAATGTTCTCATCTGTCAAATGTTTACTGTATGTGTTAGCACTGAGAATTAGCTGCAATGAATGGAATTTGTTTATTTTACTAAAAGTTTATTAGGTGTGGATTTCTTTTGGTCACAAAGGTCATCTGCAGGAAATTGGAGATTATTCTTAGAATTTTAATGCCTGACTCAAAAAAACTTATGACTTGTAGTGAGTTCAAAAGAACACGTTTCCTCGATTGATTTTGCCAGGCTTAGTAGTTGTTATTGCTAAGAATGGTATTCTTAGCAAAGATTGTTAATCTTGGCATTTTTTGTATAGATTATTATATAGATTATTTCCATATAGACAGAGACTAAGACTATGTGATGCAAAGAATTGCGATTGTGATTAGGACTTCTCATTGTGTGAAACATAATGCTGCCAGTGTTTTTTAGAGAAATGAACTGAAGATGTAAACCCTCTATTTTCCTGTCTAAGACCTGTATCTCCTAAATAAGTGGTTCTGATGCAAGTGGGGGGGGGGGGTGGCTGATGACAAGGGTCATCAGGGATGTTATATGGGCAAAGACAGGTGATTGTAGAAGCCTGCTCTAATTAATCAGCTCTTTGGGACACTCCCAAAAAAAAAAAAAAGCATCTTTTATGAGATGCGTCGAAGGTGTTGATTTGGGGGTCAATTAAATTCCATGATAGCAGATTGCTTAAACCTACCACCTCTGTTAGGTTTTAAAATAAGATGCCAATACTTTTGTATTCTAGTCAAGATGTGTTAAAACATTTTAACATATGCTTTTACTAACAGAAGTAAAAATGTAAAAGTATTAATAACATATCAACCAGATCATATTTTTGTATACTTGGGTGGAATTCAAGTTAACATCAAACAGATCAACAAATCAAAACAAATCAACAGATATTGTAATATTTATATGACTGAACTGATTTGTAAAATGAAGGTATACGACAAACTTTGAATTGTTGTACAACTGCATTTAATAAAATGCACTTAAAAACTAACAAAATGTATTGACCACTGCAATGTGAACGTGTACATTTGTGATTTCAGATTTTATTCCATCATTTAAAACAGAAGTTTCTGGGTTGTGAATATGACTGCCATTAGTGCTCCTCAAGACAGGTAAGCTTATGGTTTGTAAGGTAAATTAAAAGATACGTTATAATCGTAACTTTAGAACAATGCTGCAGTATGATGAAGCAATGTAAATAATTTAAACAATTTTAATAACTACTGTAATAATAAATAAATAATTTGTCCATTTTAAATATTACAGGATTACGCTTTTCTCTAATTTGCACTACAATTTGTTAATTGTTAATTGGATTTTTTTCAACATTAACATGTTTCTTTGGGGTGAATATCATGCTTTTAGAATGAATAAAGCAAATGTATTATGAAGTAAACTTCATAAACTAGACAAATCTGCTCAGTATTTTATTTGTAGTTGGCCAAAAATGTTGGATAGATCCTGATAAAATACCTGACTTTAAAGCTCAAGGAGTTTGTGTTAAAGGTGTTGATTGTAGTGCCATCTGCTTTAAATTTGAAAATCTCGATCATTAAATATGAAGCATGTTTTGTTTTTATAAACACATTTAAAACGCCACACCTTTGAAGGGCAAATAAGTGTAAGTAATTTATGATAAAATATCACTTGAAAACTTCATCCAGCCAACAAAGACTCCTGCATCTGAACTGATTCCAAAAGTGTGGAATTATATTAAGTGGTTACAAAATAGACTGTATTAAAAATGCCCTGAAAGTACAATTTATCTTGATGTTAAGAGAATTTGCAGGTGTGATGCATACTGACATTTAGCAGAACTGAATACCAAACATGCTGGCCATTCATGTTTGTGTATTTGTGGATGTAAAATAAACCCTTAAAAAAGCTTTTTCCATTTGCTGCTCTGCCCAAAATTAATTTATGTCTGGTCTGACAACCTCATACAAAACACTTTATTAGTGGTCTGGAGGGAGAAATCTGTACAATCTGGG
Organism: Xyliphius kryptos; assembly: GCA_025769995.1. Lineage (NCBI taxonomy): Eukaryota > Metazoa > Chordata > Actinopteri > Siluriformes > Aspredinidae > Xyliphius > Xyliphius kryptos. Next base: position 6,982 of record JAOUQT010079122.1, read on the forward strand.
TTTGCTTAAATTATTTGGTGGATGCACTGCATCACTATGGTGTTAAATTGAAATCAGCTGAGTATCAGTTAAATGAATATACTGAATGACCAGGTTATTCCGTGAATTGATTTTATTTCCTTTCCTGATAGCACAAGCATAATACAGGACAATAGCGTGGTTGATCAGGCTCAATTTGTAAAACAGTATATCAGGGAGCATGAGATCTTGAATATTTAAAAGTGTTTGGAATGTGATGGGCAAGACTTTAGAGTTGTCCAATTTGTCCATTTGATAATTCAAGAATTTGGCCATGAATAAATGATTGTCTTTTTAAGACCTTGTTTAAGGTTGTTAAAACAATGCTTTAGTGAATGTAATGTAGTCACATTTTAGCCCTGTCCAATTAAATTTAACCTACAATTACTTAACCTTTACTTTACTTTTATATTCTGACAATACTAAAATAAAGATTTGTGACGTGGCTTTTTAAAATTTGAGACTTTGAAATGTTTGTTGATTTGACTGACTGCTTAAAATGAGTGAAGATACGTCTAACCCAAGTACTCTGATGCACAGAATTTGCTGATGTGTATAACTAGAAAACACATAGTGCCAAAAGTTAATACGGTCTTCAACACTGGCAGTATATTATCAAATAGATTTTAGACCATAATAAAGTTACAGTGCCTTACAAAAGTATTCGCCCCCTTGAACGTGATGATTTTTTTTTTTGTGGGACACACTCTTGAAGTGGAACAAAATTTTTGGGATTTTTTTAAAACTTTTTTTTTAGAAATACAAAACTGAAAAGTGAGCGTGCAGTATTATTCGGTCCCCATGCGTTAATAGTTTGTCGTGCCATCTTTTGCCGCAATTACAGCTGCAAGCCGCTTGGGGAATGTCAGTTTTGCACATTAAGAGACTAAAATTTTTGCCCATTCTTTCTTGCAAAACAGCTCGAGCTTAGTGAGGTTGGATGGAGAGCATTTGTGAACAGCAGTTTTCAGCTCTTTCAAATTTTCGATTGGATTCAGGTCTGAACTTCGACTTGCCCAGTCTAACACCTGGATACGTTTATTTGTGAACTATTCCCTTGTAGATTTTGCTTTATGTTTTGGGTCATTGTCATGTTAAAAGATAAATCTCCCAAAATAAATCAGCTGAGTATCAATCTGGCCAAAAAGTTTTTGGTTTCATCTGACCAGAGCACCTTCTTCCACATGTTTGGTGTGTCTTCCAGGTGGCTTGTGGCACACTTTAAACAAGACTTGGATAGCTTTGAGAACTGGCTTTCTTCTTGCCCCTCTTCCATAAAAGGCCAGATTTGTGCAGTGTACAACTGCTTGTTGCCCTATGGACAGAGTCTCCAACCTCTCTGCAGTTCATCCAGAGGGATGCATCTCTTGGCTGCATCTCTGATTAGTCTTCTCCATGTTTGAGCTAAAAGTTTAGAGGGCCGATCAGGTCTTGGTAGATTTGTAGTGGGCTCATATTCCTTGCATTATAATATGATTGCTTGCACAGTGCTCCATAAATATGGTGTTACACAGAGGTCTATTTTTCGTACTCACCTTCAACCTTCACAAATCAGACAATGGCTACAAGAAAATAGCCCGTCACCTGCAGATGCCCTTATTTACAGTCAGAACAATCATCAAAAAGTTCCAAACATCTGTAGCTGTGACAGACAGGCCTAGAAGAGGATGTGAGTGTATCTTGCTACCACACACAATGAGACTGATGATAAGAGAATAAACAGTTCTCCAAAGCTCACTGTAAGAGAATTAAAGCAAATGGCAGCATCAGGTGCTATCTACACGCCAACAAGCTGTTTGGGAGGCATGCACTAAGAAAGCCTTTTCTGAGTTATACTCATGAGCGTAAATGGGTGAAGTTTGCCAAGTGCAACTTGAATTTTAACTGAATTTGACAATGTGCTTTGGTCAGATGAGCCCAAGATGGAGCCTTTGGAAACAAACACTTTAAGTGGGTCTGGCATAACACCAAGGATGAGTATACAGAAAAACACCTCATGCCCAAAGTTAAGTATGGAGGATTGGTGATGCTGTGGGCTGGTTTCTCCTCCAAAGGACCTGGGAACCTTTAAAGATACATGGAAACATTAAATCTTTGAAAGATATGGACATTTTGAATCAGAATTTGGTGAAAGTTGAAGATGAGTCATCACTGGGTCTTTAAGCAGAAGTTAAAGACGAAATTGCATAAAAGTCCCAGGACGATTTAGAGAGGTTGTGCAAAGAGGAATGATCGAAGATCCCTCTTTCAGTACTCCCATCTTGTAAAGATTTAAAGGAGAAGATTAAGTGCTGTTGGCAAAAGGAGGTAGTACTTAGTACCAACATTAGGGATACCAATAATTGTGGCACACGTGATTTCATTCAAAAGATTTATTTCTTAATGTGTGTTTTTTTTAACCTAATACAGGCACGTGAATTCAATTTTTTTATTTTTGCATTGTTGTTCTATATTGATAAAAATGTATTGAAAGCCAATGAATTTCTTATCTAAGGTTGCCAATATTATGGCGGGTACGGTAATTTAGGATTTATATAACTTCACGGTAATTACAGCAGAAAACATATTTTTAAATGTTAGTGTTAATAGTGTTTTAAATCATTTGGTATCTGAGTTTTAATATACAATTTAAAAAAAAAATGCAAATAACCCAGTGTTTTGTTTTTGATAGATACCATGCTGTCTGGATTATATTTTTTGTCCTGGGGCTTGGAACTCTTCTTCCATGGAATTTCTTTATGACTGCCACCATGGTAACAATGCATCATCATATGTTTTTTTTCCCCCTGGCAAATATCTCACCATTGTCTTATGTGATCTGTTTCTTGGAACATGCCTTAGAGATATTTTGGACTTTTTGGCAGGCAATATCATCCTGTGCATCATAATTTAAAATACAATGTTATTGTATTTTACAGTTTAACACAATTCAAAGTGACATTGATCCAGAAATTTGAGCTGTGTGTAAAATGATTCCTGGATTTCAGAACCTTACGGGGAGCAATCTGTTTACAGTATTTTACCAGCCGGCTCAAAGACCCTTACACCAGCCAGATTTCTGCAAATGAATCTTTGAACAACACAACTTCAAGTCATCTGGAGAAGACCCCAGATGTGCGAAATGTTCTGGAGTCGAAGTTTAACAATGTGATGACCCTTTGCGCCATGGTCCCACTGCTAGTTTTCACCTGCCTTACTTCATTTCTGCATCAGAAGTAAGACATTGACTTTCTGTCTGTATTTACATAGCACCACTAAATAATGGAATGAAAATCCGTAACCTGTAGTTGTGGGGATTTTATTTTAAGTAGATTGATTAGTAAAAAGAATGTTAATTTTAAATGTGCCACTGAATGGAAGACCTTTACTAGAAATTCCAGATGCAATTTTTCCAGATTGTACAGAAATTATATAGGAAAGTCACATTCTCTCAGCCAAGGTAATTGTGTTATGTAATCTGATCAGGCATGAGATAGTAAACAAGTTTTGTTTCATTCTGTGCCAAGAATTCTTCTTTGGCATAATCAAATGGTCACCCCAACCGTTATTTTATATCAATGGTTCGGCAATATATCATATAAAGTGAAAACTAGGCTAAGGTAAACCGGTTTGTACTGTTGATACTTTATAAATCATTTTGCCATGTCACTGTTACAATAAGTATTTACTATTGTAATTATGCTGGTTACGCTGAGTATTTTATATAGCTAAGTAAATCATGTTTGTGTAAATATGAAAATAAAGCAATATTTTTTTGTGTAATTGTAATAATGTAATTCTAGACACAGCATTTTTAAAGATTGCACAAAATGTGTATGGGTCTGATTTAATACTTCCAGAGAGCATTTTTTAATTAATGCACAAAAACTAACCAGCATTATCTCAGGAATGTGCCCTATCTCACTTACTTTGTCTTTCCTTAAAAGAATTCCTCAGAAGTGGAGAATCTCAGGGAGTCTCTGTGTGATTCTGGTGCTATTTCTGCTCACTACAGTGTTGGTCAAAGTGGAAATGGAACCTTTGCCCTTTTTTGTCATAACCATGATGAAAATCGTCTGCATAAATTGTAAGTTTCTCTGATGGAAATCTATACCATTTAAGATAAGATGGGGTTAACCCATATGGTTATGCTTTAAGCTTAGCAGGGTTTCTCAGCATAATATCTTTTATTTTACTTGATGGGAAAAGGGGGTAACATCACAGACTTCCCTCTTTGATGTTATAATTACACACTGGTTTGAGGAGTCTAGCTGCGAAAGAGAAACAAAACAAAGTTACATGGGAACTGATATCTGAAATTCCCAGAGGTGCTGATTTTTATTTATTCATTTAACACCACATTTAATTATTTAATTCTAATGGATTTGTTTAGCAAAAGAGTAATGGCAAGTTTACAGAATTTAAAAAAAGTTTACAATTAGAAAATTGAATGCTTTCGACTTTGTACAAAGGATGTTCCGTATTCTAGTTGGTCTAAAAATTAAAGTACTTGGAGCATGGTCTGACAAGTAACAGACCCCTGCTGTACACATTATAGATTAAATTAAATCTTGATTTTAAGACAGGCCTTAACTAAACAGGCACAAAGATACCAGTGGTTTTTGAAATATAGTGTGTAGCGGTCAGGTGTTTTTTTTTTTTTTTTTTTTTTTTTTTTTTTTTTTATACTTTTGACCATATTAATTTTAGTGTTGCGTATCTAAATCATGATTTTAATTCCCTTTTTCCTGTTTTACTGTGCATTTTGTCTAGCTTTTTGTGCGATCCTGCAGGGGAGTTTGTTTGGGCTGGCAGGATTGCTCCCTGCCTCATATACCACTCCCATCATGAGTGGCCAAGGGCTGGCTGGGACATTTGCAGCATTTGCAATGATCTGCGCAATTGCATGTTTGTATTTTAAATTCTTTAGTTAAAACTAATTTGTTCATTCAGTGCATTATTTAAATTAATATATGTTTAAAACACAAACAATAGTCTATATGTAAAATTATATCATAACACACTTATTGTCCTTATAAGTATAAGATTTTGTTTTATGTGATTTATTTACAAACTGTAACATAGAGGAGTTCATAGTGGCATTGTTTTGTTTTTTCAGCTGGCTCAGAGCTGCAGAACAGTGCCTTCGGCTACTTCATCACAGCCTGTGTTGTTATACTTCTGGCCATCTTTTCCTACTTTGTCCTTCCAAAAATGGTACAACTTCCCATATTCTATTTGAATAGCACTACTCCTTGTGCTCAAAAAAAAATTGGTAATGTTTGATAGGTGTGCTGTAGACAAATTTCTGAATGTGAAGATTTTGTGAGGTCACACTAATTTTTAGCAGATATTCTTCTCCTAAGTTACTTACAAATGTCATTTGTTCCATTAAATGTCTTCTCATACTAGTAATGGTTTCCTGTAGGTGTATAGTGGAGCTCAAGAAATTGAATTATACATCCACAAAATGACAATAGCAGTGGTAGACATGGCAGAGGTTGTTCTGTGGTTAAGGAGTTCCTGGTTATAGTGCAAGTACTTTTATTGATTTATTTCATGGTATAGACACTGCAAGAAGCTTTTGAGTTGTTTATATGGCAAGTGACTTTAGGTGATGCAGCCTTTAACTAAAATATGGGGTGTTTTTTTTTTACAAAAAGAATAAAATTTTACATAATGATCATGTTTTATACACTTCTCATAAAATAAGGTAACCACACTTCTGTGAAATCGACTTGCCCAGTTAGGAAGCAATATTGTGAAACATTTTACTTGCTGTTGTGCAAATGAAACAGACAACTTGTAGCAAGACAACCCCTATAAAGGAGTGGTTCTGCAGGATGTGACCCCAACCCTTTTCTCTGTTCTCATCTTTTTCTAGCTGATGTTTTGGTCACTTTTGCATTTTGTCAGTTCTCTCACTGTAGAGGTAGCATGAGGTGGGGTCTACAACCCACAGAAGTTGCTCAGGTAGTGCAGCTTATTCAGGATGGCACATAAATGTGAGCTGTGGCAAGAAGGATTGCTGTGTCTGTGAGCAGTGTCCAGAGCATGGAGCAGATACCAGGAGACAGGCCAGTACACTAGGAGACATGGAGGGGACCGTAAAAGAGAACATCTGCTGCCTCATCAGGATTATACCCAGGTGTTGTAGGGAGGTCATACAGGCACGTGGAGGCGCATACCACTATCTACTAAAATATTTTCAACTAAAATATTTTATAATTCGAGATCCAGGATGTGTTATTTTAGCCCCCTTAATATTTTGAAAAGTGTATAAAGAAAAGTACAAATGTTAGTACATGTATTCTAAATAAATGTTTTTGAGGCCCTGTAATAAATATTCCCTGCTTATCAAAGCCTGTATTGTATTCAGTTTTGGCATTACGTTGTGATATTTACTGTAAAGGGGGAATGAAATGAGGACCTGAGGCAGAATTCCAAACTGGCTTTATTGTCGACACTACACATCTCTACACACTGGGCTTTAACATGCTGTTCCACCATCCCACCAGCTCATGGTCTTTCTCTCTCTCCCAGCAGCGTGCATATGCCACAGATTTTAAAATGGCACGTGGCATCAGGCGTAGGAGCATCAGCAACACACACACAGCGCCAACGCATTACAGTTACATAGAGTCTAAATGATTTAACTTTTTCACTCTCGAGTGAAAATGAAATCTAGTCATAGTTTATACATTTAAACACCTTTGATTTAAAAACTTATTGGAAAATGTTTTAGGGCTGACATGATTTTGCAACAGTTAGCACTTATGCCTTACAGCAAGATGGTCTCAGGTTTGATTCCTAGTTAGGGTGAAAAGATTTTTTTGAGTTGAGTTTGCATGTTCCTCCTTTTGCCTGTAAAAAAAAATACCCCCCCCCCTCTTCTGAAAGGTGTGATGTGATCAAAAAGAATCATGTTTAAATACTTTAATGGACTTTTTTTTTAATACTTGGTTTTTCAAATAAAAAATTTCTTTCAATAACCTAAATTGCCTAGCAAACGTTTATTTTTTGTATTTGATGTGTAAAATTTCTATTAAAAATCCATTTGAAATGGCCTGGACAGTACAGTGTGTGAAAAGTGAAAAGGACCTGGTGCATCTGCTCTGCTTTCAGTGATGGTGGAGCATTGCTAGAGGCTATTTCTACTTAGCTTAGAGTGTCTCTGTGGCAGTTGAAGGGAGAACGCCCTTCAAATCCCATCCTCGACTGTGATAATTACCCATGCTGCTCTCCACTGCCTTATTTGCATATTCAGCACCAGTCATTTACAGTGGAGGCACAAAGGTACATAATGAGATAAAATGAAATAATGAACATTTAAATGCCAACACAAGGAAGCTACATTACTCCATTGATATAAATAAATAAATGCATATATAAAGGTTTTTCACCTTGCCAAAATTATTCTAAACACTGCCACTTCTACTCTTGTATCATAAAACTTGCTTAATACAATGAGATTATTTTTTGAAAGTGTGAGAATAAACCGTCCAACAGATATTCTTCTGGTAAAAAAGTCTTAAAATGTCAAAAGAACCCATTTCACCCTCATATGATATTTATGAATCTTTGAATGCCTTTTATAATTAGGATTATTCCTGTTATTCAATAATGTATATCATTCTCTTTTTTCACAATGTTTTTTATAAAAGCCATGAATATTAAATTGAGTAATTTCCAATTATAAGAAGGAAATCCTTGGGCATTTGAAGCAAACAATAATTTCTCTGATGTGTACCTGAATTGCATTTCTGATGATAACAGAACATGTCTGTATAGCCAGTCATTGAGCTATACGTATATGCTTCATTGTGTTTGATATGATAAATAAGCTACTGTATGATTCTGGACATTTTACACTGAAAGTTTTGTTTTTAGCAAGATACAGATCAGCGGCTGTGCTGCATCAAACACAGAAACGTGTTACTCCCTCCTCTGCCCCTTTATCATGATTGTAATATTTCTTTATCTTCATTCACTTTCTTTTTTCTTTCCTCTATACTTGTTTACATATCTCTTGCACCACTTGCTATGTTACAGCAACATCAGCAAGATGCTATTTGTCCCTCACCTCCATGCTGACTTTATGACAGTAAAAGAAAGTGCTTGAGCTCCTGACCTTTTCATAGAAGCTCAATTTATAATAACAGGAGAACCTCTGTCCTCCTTATAAGGCACTTTATCCTACAGATGCTGGCTGTAGATTTCAGCTTTGCTTGTATTCGAAACAGAGCACAAAAAAAACCTAAAATTTTCCAAAAAAAATTGCTTTTGGTGTTAGAGTATACAAATGATATTAAGTTCTGGGAATTGGTTTAAGAGACAGGGTTACTATTAGAATGGTTCATGGGGAGTTCTCTGGTTTGACAAGGGCATTTAAAGGGCCCGGTTATGTGAGTTTTAAAGCTACATGAGCTATGAGCTTGGCCAAGATGCTGACACAAACTCTGGCTCCATTCTGATTTTATTAGATTATAATCACTTACTAAGACATTTCTTCATTCACTTTCTTTTTCAGAACCTCGGGGCATATTTTTATGAGCAGTATGAATTTGCTGTGCAATTCGCCGCATTACTGAGTAAACAAACAAAAAAAAAATATTGGCATTCTCATGGTTTAAGTGTACAATTGCATTTCAATTCTATAGCAATAGCAAGAATCTGAGAAAATGAAGCAAATTTGTATTGAAAGGGCTTTATATTACCTTGCTGTTGACCTGCAAGGAGCTCTATCCCCAACTGTTCCGTAAACAAATGGCGGAGAGAGCAGATTGCTCTTTCCAATTAGTTCAAGTTACAGCAATTAGGGCTAGTGATCTTGCAAAGACTACTCACATATTCTCAGTCACTTATAATCACATTTTACATATAAAAAGGCATGATACACTATAAACAACATTCAGTTATGAGCTGATTAACATAATTACTGGAAAAAACAATGTTCATTTAAATGGGCTCATAAAGGGCAATTGACTCATCCGCTGAATTTCACTAGCATTAAGTAGCAATAGGGGGTTAAAAAATATGCTCTATTTTTGCTTAACATATGATAGCTTAGTATCTTGGGAGTATGGCAAGTTAATGAATGTGTGTGTGTTACAGATGGTTACTGGAAGGCGCATCAGACTCATAACTAAACAAACCAACACCCATCATCATGTTTTCTGTTCAGCAAGATGACAGACATCCCTTAAGGCACAGACAGTGAAGTTGGTATTTCTTCAGTCTACTCATGTGCTTCCACTTGCATACTGCAGCCTTGTACCGTGTACTAACAATTTCACAGTAATTTAGAGACAGTGGAAAATGCAGTATAGTATTGTGCATTACTGACAGCTGGCATCTATGATGGATCAGTGTTGAATATCACTAAAATGCAGATTTTCTCTCTGTGTGTCTGATCCATTACTAGATCCGGTCAAATCAGTACAAAATCACAGTGCAAAAAAGTATAACACTTTATATTTAACTGCAGTTCAAGACTTCCAGTATCTCTATTTAGTTATGTGTCATGTGTCATGTTCTAAAAATTGCCATAATCTGAAAGAAAATCCACATCAATTTCTTGTAACTATTTTGAAAACAGATGACTCAGGTTAACAAAAAAACAGAATGCACAGTTATAGTAGATCAGGCGGGCAGTAAAAGCCTTTTCACACAATGGGAAAGCATTTCCCTTATGAAAAAAATGTATAAATATGAAACTCCAGTCAATAAATCGCACTGCCCTCCGAGGTTCCGTCTGGGAGAAAACAGATAATCAATATGTCATCCAGAAACCACCCCACGTCCCCAGAACAGTCTCTCAAATGTTTCAACAGAAGTGGAAAAGTCTAGTTTGAGGAATAATTTACCAAAAACACCCTGATGTTGTTCACAGTACAGATTTACACCTCGAAACTCCTCTGCACATTTATTAGCACACAAAAGAATCTAACTTTGTGTTGGACTAAGAAAAAAAGAGAAATGCATGACATTTGTTTGTGCTGTTCATTTTTTATAGAATGTGAGGTTGAGAAGGTCTTGGGAGGTATACAAAAATAGTTACTTCATGAGCTATTCATGAACCAAACCCATTTCTTACAACACAGAGGTTGAGGATGTGTAGGGGTAATTGACTAACGAAGGATGATAAACATGACAATTTTACTACCACATGAATGAATTAGTGATTTCCTCTTTCCACTAAATACTCTGCATGTTTTTCTTGCATTTTTAACTTTTTTATTAGATTAGGATATATACAGTACATTAAACAATTACTAGATTAGTAACACCAGGCTGATTAACAGTTGACACATTTAGTTTGAATAATTTCAGCAATGCAGACATCAGGGAACAGACTCCACAAGGTTCCAGGTATGATCCATGCAGCTTTATTAGATGCTTACCTCTCAGATCAACCACACATGGCCGGCTACTATGTGAGCTCTGACTGTTTTTGATGGGTCCCTGAATCGTGGTACACCCATGATAGCTGGCTCCAGTGGTCTGTACACAATAAAGGTTGTTCTTGTCGCACGGCTGCTGTCCAGTGTACAGGTAAATCAGCCAATCACATGGAAATACCTCAATGAATATAGGCATGTATAGATGGTCAAGACAATTTGCTGAAGTACAAACTGAGTATTGGAATGGAGAAGAAATGTGATTTAAGTAACTTGTTGGTGGTAGTGCCAGACCACTCAATACTCATGGGTCTAAGTATTTCAGAAACTGCTGATCTACTGTTATTTTAACAAACAACAATCTATAAGGGCTCTGAACTGTAATTTAAGTGATGGTTGTTGGTGCAAGATGGACCGGTCCGATTTTCACGCACAACAATCTTTAAGAATTACAGAGAATCGTCTGAAAAAGAGAAAATATCCAGTGAGCGGTAATTGTGTAGACAAAATGCCTTGTTAATGCAAAAGGTCAGAGGAGAATGGGCAGTTTGAGATGAACAAAGGCAAGAGTAACTCAAATAAACACTCAATACAAGTAAGGCAGTTCTGAAGGCAAAAACAGGTCAAACCATTTACTAGCATGGTGTACCTAATAACGACTCCGGAGAGTGTATATACTGAATATAGATATATAAGTCATTTATTTTTTTCACATTTGATAATTAGACTCTTTTTAGCACAAGAACATTTTCCCTACACTGAACGATAATTTGAATAATAATAATATCGATTCCACAAAATAAAAAAGGCACACAAAATAAAAAAAACTCCTCCACTATTCTCATTGTAATGGATTTGATAATTATGCAAAATATTCATTCCCACCTCTTCCCCTGCAAAACTGATGTAATAAAAGAATACAAGAAAATGCCATCTGCATAGTATATACCTACAGGATATATAATATAATGTAATATATCAGGAGAGAAATATATGATTCATGTACAGCCTATGCATAAAATAATCACTAGCAATCCTACTTCTAACATGGCTGCACAGGACTTATGCAGTCAAGGAGAAAATACTGTAAATATCTTACAATTAAGACTGAGATGTTTTGTGATTCAAATATTCATATCCTTATATGACTTATATACAGTACATTTATTTACATTGATGCAAGATTTTGTGGCAGTGATGCTACTTCCATTGGAGAAAATTGACAATAGGAAATAAGAAGACTAGCAGAAATTCTAAGATAAAACTATTATAGTTAAGCCATAAAGCACACGGTCATATAAAATGAGCAAAATTATTACATTTACTCTTGAAAAACAGGCAAGACTATTTGGATTAACTGCTTCCATAATCATACAATATCCCTTGTGGATAATGAGCATTTTACAATTCTTCATGTAAAACTGGGCCAACCCTGTGGTGTAACTAATACTTTCTTTGGACGATGTAGAAAAATGTAATATACCTTGTTTTATATACTAAACCTCTTATTGTATTTCACTTCTCGATCACAACTGAAGTCAGGTCAAAAGGTTGTCATTTCAACTATATACAGTATTTACAGTACACAGTAAAACGAAATTATGTTTCTCCAGGACAAAGGTTCTACATAAGACTATTTACATAAGATTAAGGTGCACAATGCAAGACAGTTCACAATAAATACAAAACAATAAATACTAAGGGGACTAGGCAGTGGAGACACTGCAATTTACCAGTTTTAAATTGACAGTTGTTTATAAAGTGCATCATGCATTAACTGAAGTTGCATGATATAAATATTAATACTGTCCTTTAGAAGAAAAACATTAACACCTTCAGTAAACCCTAATAAAAACAATAGTGGTATGGAAAAGAGTCCAAAAGTCTCATGTCTTTGTCAAATGTGTCTATGCATGTTCAGTTCCGACTTTGTTGAGGAGTCTGATAGCTTGTGGAGAAAAAGAAACTGTTGCAGAATCTGTATGTGAGGGCCTAAGTGCTTTGGTACCTTTTTCCAGACGGCAGAATTTTGAAGAGTGTGAGAGGGGTGTGTGATTACCCACAATGCCGAATGCTCTTATTATAAATATCTGTGACGGAGGTGACAGAAGTGAAAATAGACAAGAACTATTACTAGTGTTACATCAAGTGTAATCATTTTACACAATTGTCAGTGATAGCCTGCAGTAATATACAGTCTAGTATTAAAAGGATTCAGTCCCTGTATACTTCATAATTCTATGTGTGTTTCTCTCACTTCACTTACATAGACAGGGTGCCATTGCATTGAGGGAACATACACATATACATACCCAGCACATAATTGTGCTTTTTCGATGCATAGCCCAGACTCATCTCGGCTCGGAACACGGCTTTGGCGTTTTCCACTTGGAAAATATTGTCCCAGGTAACTCAGTTCTGGAAGCATGTTCAATCCATGCTCACTCGCAGTTAGAAGTGAGCTGAGTGAGGGCTAAAATATGACCTATAAACTTTGAAACATGCAGACTGACCAGAGCGAATTGCCACTCGTGATTAATACAGACCTCCAGCCTATTCTAGCCATTTGTGAAATCTTGTCACACAGCTGAATTTGCAATTGTATTTATCAGAAACAGTACAACTTCCTGTGAAAATATCCTTCAACAAATTTAAATAATAAAAACCCTTCGCGTATGTTTGTGAAGGTGTGAATATGTTAAGAGTATAACTGTGTGCAACTTTCCATATTATATTATATAATTTGTTATAAAAATATCAAACCATTATAAAAATATAATTATATAAAACACATAAGGGGGTTAGACAATGAAACTGAAACACCTGGTTTTAGACCACAATAATTTATTAGTATGGTGTAGGGCCTTCTTTT
>JAOUQT010079123.1:0-10084 GCA_025769995.1 Xyliphius kryptos
AAAAAACAAATGCAAAAACTGTTTGAAAAATGTGTGTATAGAAAAAGATGTACTTTTTACATGTATAGACTGTATATATAATATGTAAAATAATAAGCATAATGCAGTGGTAACTCTAGTCTATATAATACATTTATGTACCATATATTTATAAGAGCAGGTAGGAAATATTCATCAAAATAGTGTAAACTATGTAAGAACAAGTATATAATATGATCGTTTAATTGGCTGATGGCCTGTGAGACAAAAGACGTTCTGAAATTATATGCACACCCACTCATCACATTTCAAAAAACATCTATATCTGATATAAGTTTTGTCTGGATCTGATTCCTCCACCCTGTAGGAACTTCTGCTTAGAAACCCTACCTCGTTTATATAAAACCCTGGAGTTGTCCTAGCCAGAGGTGAAAGCCAACAGACTATATTCTACCTGGATAAAGCAACTGGGACAAGCTGTGCATTTTAGTTTTGATGAAAAATGCAGGCACTTCAGATAGAAAGGACATTTCTCCAAGCATGAACATATTTAATATTGGATGCTCAGGCTTCAAGGGATTATTGTGGCAGTCAGTTTTGACAGCGGAATGTAAAATGCCTTTATAAACATTACCTTATAAGAAACGGGGCACTGGTCGAACTGATGACTTCTACTAATAACAAATAAGAATATTTGGTAACACTACATAAATCCTTTGTCCATAATGCATTATTAGCACATTTATAAACCTATGTAAAGTATTCATAATGCCTTTTAATGCTGGTTATAAGCCTTTGTTAATGTCCATAGATGTACTGTATGTAACTACACTCATAAAGTGTTATAGAAACCCGTTCTACGCTCAGAGGATTTTTAGGTAAAACTTTCTATGAATCTCATATTCATAATGCTTTATAAGCACATTCATGAAGCTTTATAAAGTATTCATAATACTTTATAAAATTTGTCAAAAGCCTTTGGTAATGTACATGGATGTTTATAATCATAGTCGTAAATTTGACATAAAGGGACATAACGCATTATAATCTAAACTTATTTAAACTTTTGATTCTTTGGATGTTTGTAAGTTGATGAACAGTTAAATTATATAATTTATAATGCGTTATTTTATAGGGCGCTATTTTATATGCACTATTGTGATAGAGCCTCATGGCATTCCTTATAATCCTTTTTTAGTGTGGTTATGTATATCTACAGACATTAACAAAGGCTTATGACAAGTATTTCACTGAAATCACTCAAAGATTTTTTTAATTTGGCAAGATAACTTTCTTTTATTCCGCTTTCAAGTTTTAAAGGGGCCATCCCGTGCCATCCTCTCCGCTCTATCCAGCGCGCCAATCCCTATCGAGATAACAAACGGCAAGAACCTGCATCATCCATACTACTCCACCTGCGCACCAATTGCTGTACAGATAACACATGCCAAGCAGCTAATTTTATAGATGCATGATTAATTCTATATTTTGAATGTTGATGAACTTGGGTGGCACGGTAGCTTAGTGGTTAGCATGTTAGTGCCGCCCAGCGTTTGGGATTCCTGGTTTGAATCCCAATCTGGGTAGGGTTTCCATGTTCTCCCAATGTTAACGCAGGTTTCCTCCAGGTTTTATCCCACAGTCCAAAAACATGTATTTAAGGTAAATTGGACATTCTAAATTCCCCCTGTATTCTCTATGTGTGTGTTTGTGTGGCCAGTGTTAGATTGGTGCCCTGTCCTGGGTGTTTTTGCCCAGTGCCCAAGACGTTCTCCCCAAATAATTCTTTATGAATTCACTAATAATGCATTATAAAAACCAGATTCATATAAAGTTTTACTGACTTTTTTAAATAAACTCAAAACTTGATTTTCTGTAAATTATATGTAATGTACATACACACATACATAATTATTTTCTTTTGGGGGGGGGGGTGTAGTGCTGAAGAGATATTCTTTGTCTCAGTCTAAAAATTTCTTCAATCAAATCAAAATGAGCGATGTAGTGGTGTTTCCGTACTGCACAACAGTGAAGGGATGACACTGGCAAATATCAGTTAAGGGAAGTGTTGATCCCCCATGTTATGTGTAACAAGCTCGGGCCACTTCGTTTTGGAAATGAGGTGTGTGACTGTAAATAGGACTGGGACTAAACTGGGGGTGTGCGAGAGTTATGATTAATGACTCAATTTCCTCTTTCACTTTAAAGTGGAGTGTCAGTTTACCTCCTTCTACACTGTGTGGGTGGGGTAAAATGTAACAGAATGAGAATAGGAATCTGATTATGATTATTGAGATGGCTGTGGGAGGACCAACTTTCCACCATTACCTTGCTGGTATACCTGAGGGTGGTAAAGTCGACACCCCACTTCAAACAGGACGGAAATTATTAACCGTAATTTATAGTTTATTATCTATTACTGAATGCCTTTAATATGAAAACGTCTCCTGTTAAGAGCCAGCGATATAGAAAGAATGTTCATTTCTCTTAATTTTGCCTAACAAGTCCCTTCCTTCCAATTTGGTCCCTGGTGCCGGATCAGCCTGCTGGATCCCCTGGATTAGCCTGATTAAAAACAATGTGTTGGGATTTAGGGAACACACCTGAGCATGATTCATGCTCATTCTATGTTTAAGCAATTATACTGTGGTTTGGTTAGGACTAATATTGATTCAGTACGTTCTCAGTTGGTCATTCTAACCTGCTTTCTTTTTTAACAAACACTGGGGACCTATAGCTGAGGTCTTATGGATATTTTAAGTAATCCTTACTTATGGCATGCATTCACTGTGGTACTGTTTTGGCCGTATGCTTAGACAACATCACAAGATAATTCAATTCTGAGTTGAATCAGATAATCAGTTATTGGGCCAAAATGTGGTAATGACCGTGGGAGTGTCGACCCAGTTCATAACATGAGTAAATATCAGTGGGTCATAGTGGGTATGAGTGAGTGTGAGTGGGTATGAGTATCCGTGGGTGTGAGTGGGTATCATGGGTTTGAATGGGTATCGGAGGGTATAAGTGAGTATCATTGGGTAAGAGTGGGTAGGAGTGAGCATCAGTGGGTGTGAGTAAGTATTAGTGAGTATCAGTTAGTATAAGTGGGTATGGGGGGTATGAGTGGGTATCAGTGAGGGTGTTTGGGTGCATTGGCGTGAAAAAAAAAAAAACAAAGTTTGAGCAGGGTCAAAACGGGGAGGGCTGCAAAGCAGGGACATAGCTGAGCATCCAGTCAGCCTGCTGGATGGAGCTCGGTCTCGGTTTGCTGGACATACAGATAAACAATGTTTGTTTGATTTGAAAATCGAGGCTCACATGGCATGAATTTAAACCACCTTGGGAAAATATTCATATCTTAGTTTTAATCTAAGTGAAAGGGGAAAATATTTAAGTCTCAAACACACCAAATAAATCAGTTTAAATAATAACATGTAAATAAATAAAGCCATGGGCAAAAATGGAAATAGAATACTGCTGATAAAGAGCGACAGAGGAGCTCAGACAGGACACGCAAGCTTATGGATCAGCAGGCACTGTAGCCTCTGTATGTTCATGGTAAATCTTGACTCATGGCTGCTTTTCCATGTGAAAATTCTTTTGGTAATCTTGTATGGTTATTATGCATTATTTGTATTAACCTTATGTTTTTATTTAAAAATACTGGCATTCATTGGCTTTTTGGGTTTCGGGCCTGCAGAACCCACATGGAGGAAGAGCATGGGTTAGTTACATTACTGTTCGTATTTATTATTTGTGGGATTATCTTTAATCTGCATATAATCTGAAACACTTTTTAATGCAGTATTTCACTAAAGATGTCATTGAGTCACTCCATTGACTTTGAATGTCTGACTTCATGTTGCTAGCATGTTAGAGGATGGATAGGGTGCAGTCATGTGACTTCCCTCAAGTGACTTCCCTCTCTGAGGTATGTTTTTAAGGAGATGTTACATGAACACACAAAGTGTGAGATATGTTAAGTAAAAATAACCAGCATGGACAAAATGGCATCACATTTACATTAAATCATTTAGCAGACACTTTTACTTTTATCTAAAATGATTTACAAATTAGATAAAACATGTGTCGGTAGTTAAGGTGGAACCAGTTACACAGTAGAATATCAAAACTTAACATTATCCAATCCAGCTTCATAGACTAAATTCACCCTACCGTTTTTATTTATATTTTTTTCACATCACGTACTTCTGGAAGAGATGTGTTTTGAAAACTTTAATTATAGTGTCTGTATGTCTGGCTTGAGTCCCATCACAGAGAATAACACTAAAAAGTTGAAACAGATATATTTTTGAGCATGCAGAGTAAGAAATGACATTTAACTAGAGCATCTCTTAGCTTTTCTCAGACCAGTCACTGAACTTTACATTTTGGTGAGGTAGTCGGAATCATATAGCTTTTTTATTTCCCGGCAGCACCTTCAGAACACAAGAAGTTCAAAAGAGCATTTGTTTAACTCAGGGTTCTTTTTTCACACTATACACTTTGTATTCCAACACAGACAGTGCTTTATACACACAGTGCTGTAACAATAAGTCAGGAAACACGATAAATATAGACCTATACACTGAACTAGCGGAATACCCGTGCTGCGCTACGGTGGAGAACTTGATAACAACATAAAAGTGGAAATGCAATTGTTTTTGAATGGCTTTGAAGTTTATATATTTATACGAACGTATTATATTAGAGTGAGGTTTGTGAAAATTAAAAGTCCGAAATGAATATAGTGAGTTGTGACTACGGTGAACGCAGTTGCTCTTTTACATGAATTTCTCAGTAGATTTTCCAAGGACATAATAAGGAATGACTGAGCCAAGTTTCAGCTTTGTAGATACTCGTCAAGACCTTATTCCCCAATCCATAGCTTTTGATGGCGATAGCAAACAAACAATAGAACGTAGGAAAGCGAGAACCCATTCGTTTTTCCAAGGACATGGGAGGTAATCATGGTGCCAAGTTTCAGCCATGTAGGTACAAACGAAAACCGGAATGTGACAGTGAAGGTGTCTTGCATTCGATGGCAATATCAAACGAACCATCGAATTCAGGAACGTTAGAAGCAGTTCATTGATGACACAATGCCAAATTTCAGCCTTTTAGATACTCAAAAAGTGAGTCAATGAGAGCTTTGGTGTTTATAAGGATAGAAATGCTAAATAAAAACTACTATGTGGTGATTTACAGACCATATCTAATGGTCAGGCACATCTATGAATTCTATTTAATAAGGCACGCTTTGTCTATTTTCATTATTGCCATGGCTGTCTTGACACTGTACCCCATTACTAAATGATAACTCATGTTCGAAATAAAGGTCTTCTCTCGGCTCCACTGGAAATGCTGCGTGATCACTTCAAAAGATTTTCTTCAAAGAGCATTTGAGGCCTTGGATTAATACAGGAACTAGTGCAATTGAATATGATGGCATTTCCTGCTTCAAAACGCCAACTGAAATACCAAAACATGTGTTTGGACATATTATATTGTAGAGCTTGAACTTCCCCCTAACAGACTTTATACTGCTTTCTCATTTGTTTTAAAATAAGAATATTGTATTCTATTAACGATAATGTAGACTTCTCCCAAATTGTTAAAACACATTCAAAGCTTACTTCCATAACAACGTTAAAGAAAAATTGAAGGGAAGGAGACAGGTCGTCTGCAGAGAAAGACTGAAGATGCAAGCGTTTGTATGAAACTCTAGCTTCAGGCATGTGACACTTTCTTTCCCCCACCATACTTTGAAGAACACTTTGAGGAGTTTTCACGTGACAGCTTCTGAGTGCCAAAGTAAGAGGCAGACCCAGGTGCCGCCCTTCGGGTTAACTGTAGGTGAGAGAAACAGTTGCCTGAAGGAGGCTCTGTGAAAGCCAAATGACTGGCCCCTAGGGGGGTGGAGAAGTCAGGAAGGAGAGAGGAGGGGGTTCTCGGGCAGAACGTTGAAGCCTGGAGGCCTTCATCTTCATTTCACTACAAAACTACTTTGTCATAAAATCTCTGCAGTGACTACGGCGTAGAGTGCAGAAGAGAAACTTAATCGGAATACTGAAACTGGCTGAATACCAAAGGGGGAGGACTGAGAGGGAACTGACAGGCAGTGTATACAATGTAGCCGAACTGAGTGAATGAAGGAGAGATGATATTTGAAACAAACAAGCTACCAAGTGTTTTTCCTGAATAAACAGTTTTTCCAAAAAAAAAATAAAAAAAGTATAAAACCCCCTTTGTCTTCCGCACTTATGTGTCCTGCCATTGTGGGTTATTGTTTGTCTTTAACTTCATTAGACAGTGTGCCAGGAGAGTTAAGGTTTCCTATTTAACAAGCAATTAGACTACAACTAACGAAATCCTGGCCAACTGTTAATGAGGAGGACAAAAGAATGTCACAGAGGAAGGCAAATCAGCGATGCCGGACATTTTGCAAAAAGAGCAAGGAAGAAAATGCTGAGACAATAAAGTGGACGCAGCTGAGTTGGCAGTCATGAGGTGGTCTCAGGCTTCCTCTGTTGACTTTCAGGAGAAAAACCTTGGTCTTTTATAATCAAACCCTCTTTAAAAAAAATTCCAAAGATGGCTTTGAAATTCAGCTGTATCAAATACAGTCATAAAATTTAAACAAAGTGCAATGTTCAGAACCATGAGCTAATAAGGCATTATAAATGTTCAATCCTTGGTTGTTGGCTTGTGGACATCAGCGGCCACTTTGTTAGGTTCACCTTTGATTTCAAATCGAAATTCAAATCAAAACATTTTTAATAAACGTAATACATCTTGTTGTTGTAATCGATTTTTAAGATAAATAATGTCGTTTTTAGAAACATTTTCGGTAACACTACCTAATTACGGCTATTCATAATCCATTATTAACACACTTTAAGGCTTTAAAGTATTCATAATGCTTTAGAATACTTGTCATAAGCCTTTGTTAATGTGCATAGATGAACATATTCACACTCATTAAGTGCTATAAGAACATGCTATAAGGCTTTATAACACGAAGTGACATAATGCATTAAAAATTATGGTAACCCGTTCTATGAATCCAGTATTCTCACTGCATTATATCATTTTATATCATATAACATACATATATATAAACATAGATGTTTATAATCATAGTCATAAGATAAACTGTTATAACAGTTTGACATAAGGCTTTATAACACAATGCGCACAGTTGCGTAATGCATTATAATCTGAAATTATTCACACTTTTGATTTTTTGGATGTTTGTAAGTTAATAAACAGTTAAAATGTATCATTTATAATGCAATACGTCACTTTGTGTTATAAGGCTTTATGTTCTTATAACCCTTTATGAGTGTGATTACTCATAATATAAATTTACTCAAATGATTAACTAATTTGTCAAATAATTTTACTTGATTAATGTTTTTTTTTTTTTTTTGCTTTGTGATGATCAGGACCACCACACATCAGGTATTATTGATTGTATACACAACCTGTCCCTTAGTGTCCTTTACTGAAGGAGGATGAATTCCCCACTGAGTCTTGATCCTCGCAAGGTTTTTTTCTTCTTCTTCAAAACAAAAATACCAAAAATCTTTTCTTTTTCACTGTCACTTGGGCTTGTTCTTTCCGGGATCCAGATCTTAAACACTTTAAATACTTTGTTATCCTGGAAAAACACCATTTGGATAACTGAATTTGAACCTGCACTTATTTGGGTGGTGGATGATTCTCAGCAGTGCGTTGATACTGACATGGTGGGCAGTGTGTTAATGTGTTGTGCTAGTATAAGTGGATAACTGAGACTCTGTTAGGCACACCCATACTTCTATTATTTTAAGTTTAATCCCTTACTTGGGCAGTTTAGAGCATTCAGTTTACCTTGAAACCCTGTTTTTGCACTGTGGGTGGAAACCAGGAAACCTGAAGAAAACCCACACTGACACTAGGAGAACATGGAAACTCCAAACACTTTGGGAGTCAAACCTGGATCCCCAGCGCTGAGAGGCAGACGTGCTAACCACTGAGGCTCTGTGCACCATGTTACAAACCCACTTTGTTGTATTAAGAAAAATAATTTACTGATGATTTTTATTTGAAATAGGCTGATCTGCCTTGTGCACACATTTTTGAATTCATTGATTTACTGCCATGTTTTGCTGATTTCACCAAGAAATGCTCTGTATTTTGTTTGCCTAATTCAGTTTTCACTATTCCTGCAGATATCACTCATCCTGCTTTGTCCTACATGAGTGCTACATTTTAATGAACATTCCCATTCTACATTCTCATTTCCCTTTTTCCCTGATCTCACTTGCACCCTGGTGTGATCTCGCCATCTTCGTCCTTTTCTTTCTCTCTCTTTCTCTCTCAACATTCCTTACAACACCACCCCTCTTTTTACTGAAAGCCAGTCCATTCTTACAAATGCTGATTTTCTGTGACTCGGCCCACAAAGCATACCATGTTTTCCCAAAAATAAGACATTCCCTGAAAATAAGATCTAGTAGAGGTTTTGCTGAATTGCTAAATATAAGCTAAATACCCTGAAAGCAAGACCTAGCAAAACCTTTTTTTTTTGAAGCATGGCCACTGAACAGATCACAAAAAAGCTGCATGCAGGACATGAAGACCGTTACCTGCCGCCACCCACGATGTTCTGTTCCGCAGCAGTCACTTGTAAATGTGCAAGCAAGGCATTATAAGGCCCGTCGCCGGCCGGCATCCCCGTTTTCTCCAACCACGAGATGTACATTTTGCCGTTATCATGACGCCTGCCGCCTTACCGAACTCTGTCCCTGCTGTGCTGTATAAGTGCGTAGTGCGGAGCTCCACTCGGTGGCCGGAGGCTACAATAACGTTACTGTACAACTACTGTACATTCATTCATTTATTTATTATCGTCCGCTTAATACTCTGAGGGTTCTCTGCAGGACACCAATCCATTGCTGGGCACACACTCACTCATGCACCACAGGGGCAATTTAGAGGAGCCAATTTACCTTGTTTCCATGTTGTCGGACTGTGGGAGGAAAACGGAGAACCCGGAGGAAACCTACGCTGACACAGGAAGAAAATGGAAACCCAGCTTGGGATTCAAACCGGGAATCCCCAAAGCTGAAAGGCGACGTGCTAACCACTAAGCCACTGTAGTGTCTGTATAGTAGCTACACAGTATTTAAGAAATGTTGGTTTTTTTTTTTCAACAAGACAGCCCCTGAAAATAAGACCTAGCTCATCTTTGGGAGCATAAGTTAATATAAGACACGGTCTTATTTTCAGGAAATGTTTTTGATGCAGTTATGCAGTCAGTCTGAGAGCAGTTCTTCTTGCGACATGGGAAAAGCCAGTCTCACCTCTCCACTGTGAGCCGCATCTTGATGTTTCTCACTGTTGCTTTGCTCCATTTTTCTTACTCTTTAACACAAATCTACTTTGCATAAGCCCCCATAAGACACCTGTAACATTCTGTGATGAAGTTGTTAACCTTTCCATGACATGGCTCAACTCTGTAGGCGAGACGTTCGGACGTGCATTCAGCTCACGGTTTGTACAATCGAGACCATCAGTGCATAAAATGAGCTTCAGGTCTCTTCAGTGATTTCTGAATTGGAGGGATAAACAACTGCTGTGCATGGGAATGGCGTCTTTAGCTGTCTGCGCGTCTTCTGCATTTACACTGCTGGTTATAATCGGGTCATCTGAAAACAGCCACAGCACTCTTATCTCTGCTCTGAATTGGACACAAGGGCGTTTGAGGTGCATGCTAACTCCATCACTGACGGGGTTTTTCGAATAAGTGGAAGCTCAGTGATAGCTACCATTTTAACCATTTTAAGTTAATTCAGAGACTATCAGGTTTCGTTTGCATTTTACAGTAGACAGTGGAATTATTGGTAACACACTACATAAATCCAGTATTCATAATGCATTAATATCGGATTTATAACGCATTATAATACTTGTCATAAGCCTTCATAACCACACTCAAGTGTTATAAGAACATGCCATAAGTCTTTAGAACACAAAGTGACAATGCATTATTCATTCATTCATTCATTCATTCATTCATTATCTTCCGCTTATTCCTTTATGAGGGTCGCGGGGGTGG
>JAOUQT010079134.1:0-10084 GCA_025769995.1 Xyliphius kryptos
ACTCTGGCACAGCGTTATTCCTTTATTCTATAGACTATTATGCAAATTAGGCAATGGTGTCATTTAGCAACTTCTGACGGCAGCCAATGGCTACTTTTACAGGGCCAACAGTTTCTTTGGATAGAAAAGACTGAGGGTTCGAGGTCCACGTCCAACCAAAGTTACCAACATGACCTGGTACTGGAATATAAAGATACTGGAAGATAAACATTAAGTCCTCGTGCCTACTTGGTACCAATGTAGCCCATACATCACCCATGGGATTGGGGCCCATATTGCCATATTGGCTGGAATTCTCACTTCTTTATTAATCAATAGCTTTAGGGGTGGAGGATGAAGGGATAAATGGAATGGCTGGATGGGGAGGGTGATAAATTGCTGACCTCGGCAGCGAATAAGCATAAATCTGCTCTCGCTGATTAGCTCAGATATCGCGCTCTCTGCACATGTGGGACATGTTTAATTGGCGTGAATGTATTTTGCAGGAATCATTATTATTGATGAAGCTGACAGAACAGGTAATAACCCTATCGGAAGCGTTCCGCGGATTAGATGGAGGCTTTGCAGCTCGATCGCCCTCTCGTTGCAAATCCACCGTCTGAATGTAAGAACCTCGTTTTATTACAAACAGCAGATTATGGTATGTAATACAGGCAGGGACGTCTATGTTGTGTTCACTCCAACGGGTAGCTTGTACTTCGCATTTTCTGATCCACTTATCTCTATATTTGGTCTTGGAGGCTAAGACTATTTTAAAACAGAAGTCCAGGTTCCATTCAGTAATCATCATAGCCATGGTGCTCCGGCAGTGCAATGGACAAAGAGCTGATGACACCTCAAAAAAAAAACTGATGAGAAACGCAGTTAGAGCTAATGAAGCACAGTCTTCCCCTTCTTCTTTCGGCTTTTGTACCCTTTATCATCCGTCCATTTACACCATCGCGATGAACATATTAGACTTGGCCATGTGTTTTACGCCGGATGCCCCTTCTGACCCAACCCTCACCCTCTACCGGGCTTGGGATACACTATGGGGACAATTTCAAGCAGCCGAATCACCTTAAATCCATGTTTTTGGACTGTGGCAGGAAATCAGAGAGCCTGCAGAAAACCCGTGTGGACACAGGGAGGACATGGAAACCTCATTTATATCGGGATTCAAACCAGGAACCCCCCAGTGCTGAGAGGCAAACATGCTAACCACTAAGCCATGTTTAACCAGCTAATAAAGTTCAGTAATTATGTAGTAAACAAAGTATGATTTACATACCGGGCAGCATGTAACTCCGGCATAAATGACTAGAACAGTAAAACTAAAAGGGGGAGATACTGCAGGGTACTTAGTGGAGGAGGCTTCCTGGAATAGATTTCAGATCAGCAACCCAACACCATCGAACCTGAGATCTACACCTTTACCCACAGGGAATTAATTGAACCTAAATGTAAACATATGTGTTTTTAATCTACTTTTTTAAGACTGATAATGATTCAGAATCACCAACAGTAACAGGAAGACTTTTCCAAAGTTGAGGAGCCTTGTGTGAGAGCGCTCTTCCACAAGCAGTAAATTTATTAATTCTAGGAACTAAAAGTAAACCCGCACCTTAAGAGCGGAGCTTGCATAAAGGCCCATATAATTGAGTTCACTTAGATACTGCAAAGCCTGATGTAGAATTGTATGTGTCATTAATAAGATTTTGTAATCAATGTGAAATGTAACTGGTAGCCAAACTTTCTGCTAAAAAAAACAGTTCTACAGTTAAAACTGTAGCTACAGCATATTGAACAAGTTGTAGTTTATGTAATGATTTATTGGTCCATCCTGTCAGAAGAAGCGGCACCTTGGCTTACTGGTTAGCACGTTAGCTTGGCTCCATCCAGATCGGTTCAAATCCCAATCTGGGTGAAGTGTGTCCTCATGGGATTCCTCTGGGTTGCTCCCACAGTCCAAAAACATGGATTCAAGGTAAATTGGCTGCTCTTAATTGCCCCGTCTGTGTGTCTGTGTTTGATTGAGTGTGCCCAGCGTTGTATTGGTGCACTGTCCTGGGTGTATCTGCCCAGTGCCTGAAATGTTCTCCCCCGGATAGGCATGGTGAACCCCCCCCCCGGGGAACCCCCCCCCCTCGTGACCCTATTAATGGATTAAGAGGAAGATAATGAATGAACGAATATCTTTGAAGTTAAAAAAAAATGTCTCTGCATATTAGGAGGCACGGATATTTCTTAGCTTCGAAATGTTGCGACAGTGAAAAATGTTATTCCAGAGCTGTGTCCCAATACTTTTGTCCATAAATTGGTGCATCAAAAACATATTTGGACACCTGCCCTCCACCCAAACAAACCCCTGGTCCTTAATGGCGCCATATTTGGGAACTTCTGCTTTAATTGGTCTTTTATTTCTGTACCCTTCAACCATGACCTACTCTCTACAGGAGGTTTGTGTTTCTGGACTTTTTGCCAAATGCCACCATCTCTCCCACCCTCTTAACTCCCCCACCTCAGCCCACTCCACCCCAGCACATCCCTGTCATTATGCCTTTGGCGTTTCACACATCGGTGTTGTCTCTTTCTCTCACTCGTCTCCTTTTGTCTCCAGTAATTGCACCAGCTCTTCACATGCACAGGCTCTGTTTAAAGGCCCCGTGCACGACCCGATGAGCAGCGTACACAATCGGAACCCTTAAAAGCCTTTCCACAGATAAAGTGATGATGCTGATGAGAAACAATACAGCCGAGATAATCGTGATCATCTGATCTAATCGTGTTCTTGCAGCACATTAACCTGTTCTCTCATAGTAAACTGATTTTGGCTCAGAAATCACAAATTAGAGGCAGAAGGGGGAGCTGTTGTAAGGTCATGGTGGGTCACGTCTTAAAAGTTGGTTGCGGACAACTTGTCAAAAATCAATCCAGTGGAACCTCTGTTCTCGTTGATTTTGGAATATCACCGGATTTGCCGTTTGCCGATTTTCGCCGTGCAAATGACGTCTCTGTTTTTGGTTGCTTCGGATTTATTCGATGTGATCTTGTGACATAGACAGTCTCATTGTCCCCGTTAAGTTTCCCTTAAGAAGTGAACATGAAGTTAATACTTTATCTTTAGCACCATCATGGGACCAAAAAAAGTTTGCATGGTCTCCCTGTTCCTGTGTGGTTTTTTCTGGGTTCTACGGTTTCTTCCCACATTCCAAAAACATTAAGGTAAATTAAATGCTCTAAATTGCCCTGTGTAGTGTGTGTGTGTGGCTGTGTGAGTGAGTGTGTACCCAGCGCTGGATTGGCGCCATGTCCTGGATGTCCTGCCCAGTGCCCGAGACGTTCTCCCCTGGATGGTCATGGGGAACCCCACCGTGACCCTCAAAAAAAAATAAGCGGAAGATAATGAATGAATGAATAAATGAATAAATTAATGAAAATGTGTTTGATGTATTTTGGAGTCTCTAGAAGGAATTAACTGGATTTACATTAATTTATATTGAAATAGGCACCTCACTTTTTCAAATTTGACCGATAGTTTGCGGACGGATTAGCAACTAGGTTCCACTGGACGTTTTTGAAAAATGAAAAATAATTAATGCTCATCTAGTTTTTATTTTTTTATTTAAAAAAAGAGAGAGAAAGAGGCACATGTCAAGAGGGCACTGCATTCTCGTTGCCTTGGTAACCACCATTCATTTACCGGTTGCCATTCTTTTTTTAATTTGCAATGACGTCTGAAGGTGAAATGACAAAACGAAAATCTACCCCTGAGTATTTAAAATGTGGATTTTCATTTGTTGAGGAAGAGCTTCTCAATTTCTTAAAGTAATTGCTCTTAAATTCACGTTGCTTGCTCATGTGTGTGTAAATGTGTTTAAAACGCTATTTCAAAAATAAATTGGTTTGGTTTGTATTCTATAAAGGTGGGTCCTGGATTGAGACATGTTGAGAACCTCTGCTCTTAGTCGTCCCTGAGATGTTGGTTGGATATGGAGGTCAGCGTGGGATGTGGATGGCTGTGGGTGTGGTTTACGCTCAGCACACTACCTTTTCTTTATCATTTCTTTATGCAGCTTGCTTATTGGCCTTTCCCAAATGATTTGGTGTTATGCAAAATTGGTTGAATAACTGCTGTGTCCTAATACTTTTGTCTGTATGATGTATATTTGTGAAATTGTTTCACTCTCTATGTGGTTCATGGTCAGGCGTCCATAGTGGACTGTGCTGTGTTCCTGCAACCTACAGATTGATTGTAAACGTAGAAACCAATTATTGTTTTTTTTCTCGATTGAAAGCTGATTGCCCCCGAATCCCTACAGTCAACACACCCGCCCCCACATGGCCATACCTACAACCGAGCCCTTTAAACACACTGGGTGTGTGTGGAAATAATGATAAAACTGACTTTACAAACAACCTTCTGCCCAACGATGCATTTATTTACATATGCAAATAGGTTCGTTGCTAATTGGATACGTGGAAGCAAATTAGTGCAGGGTGCATAGAACCTGGGATTTGGATGAGGGTTCAGATGTTAACGATGCGACTACGTTCCGATCGCCATCTGTCCAGAGGTCAAGCGACCGCCATTTTTCTGCTGTGCCAACATACACAGCTATGATAAACAGCTATGATACCTGAGATAGGCTCCTGCATCTCTCTCCACCGACCTATTTTAAATTAAATTACAAAGTAAATAAATTAAAAAAAAATTAAGTTAATTTTAAGAGTTGCGGGGTAGCGCAGTGGTTAAGTCATGTTTGGTCGATTTTGCATGTTCTCCCTGCATCTGAGGGGGTTTCATCCCACAAAACCTGCTGGTGGTTGAACTGGTGCTGCTTCATTGGTCAGTGTGTTTTCTCTGTGTAAAACTGGCAACCTGTCCTGCGTAGAATAGCTATAATAAGCTATATAAGAACCGGGATAGGCCTCAGGACCATCGCCAAACCTTCTTACAAAGGAACAGATTAAAAATAAATAAATGAATTAAATTGTTGGTTGATTTATACAATTACATGTTAATTTAGCATGTTCTCCTCTTCTCTGCATGGGTTTCCTCCAACGTACTGGTATATTGTCTGCATACCTGCTGTGCGTGACTGGTAATCTGTCCCCTTGTTTACTTCGCCATCTAGGCTCCAGCCTTATTGTAAATTATAACGTTACATAGTGATTTTGTATGTTCTCCCTATGTCTTCAGGGGTTTCCTCCAACATGCTGGGAGATTTATTGATGGGACTAAATGTGTTTGTCTGTGGGCCCGACCTGCGTAACTCACACTGTTTCACACGGCTTCCCACATCCTCTCACACAGCCTCACCCAGCCATAAATAGCCTCACACAGCGCCACACAACCCCATAAAGCCTCTCACACATCCTCACACAGCCGTACATAGCCTCACAGAACCGCATACAGCTTTTCACACATGCTCACACAGCCTCCCACAACCTTCCACAGACTCCCACAGCCTCTCACATCTCACAACCTCACATAAACTCTCACAACCTCACAGACTCACACAGCCTTACAAAGCCTCACACAACCCCATACAGCCTCTCACACATCCTCACACAGCCTTACACTGCCTCACACAGCCTCATATACTCTCACAGAGCTTTACACAGCCTCCCACAACCTTCCACAGACTCACACGGCCTCTCACATCTCACAACCTCACATAGACTCTCACAACCTCACAGACTCACAAAACCTTCCACTACCTTGCACAGCTTCACCCAGCCTCCCATAGCCTCTCACAACCTCCCACAGTCTCATTCATCCTCCCACAGTCTTACACAAACTCACACAGCTTCACAAAGCCTCTTACAGCCTCTCACAGTCTCCCACAGCCTCACACCACCTCCCTCAGTCTCACACAGCTTCACACATCCTCACACAGCCTCACACGACCCCATACAGCCTCTCACACATGCTCACACAGCCTTACACTGCCTTACACAGCCTCATATACTCTCACACAGCTTCACACAGCCTCCCACTGCCTCTCACATCTCACAACCTCACATAGACTCTCACAACCTCAAAGATTCACAAAGCCTTTCACTGCCTTGCACAGCTTCACCCAGCCTCCCATAGCCTCTCACAACCTCCCACAGTATCACACAGCCTCACAAAGCCTCTTACAGCCTCTCACAGTCTCCCACAGCCTCACACAACCTCCCTCAACCTCACACAGCTTCTCACAGCTTCCCACACCCGCCCACAGTCTCCCACAGCCGTACACAGCCTTACACATCCTCCCAAGGCCTCCCACAGCCTATTTATGGTAGAGCAGGACTCAGAACGTCTCTTCACACATGACACTCAACATTAAGTGGATAGCCATGAATTTGCTTTAAAAATCCAAAAAAGTGGCCTTTTAGGAACCCCCTGGATCCTGAGAGACCCGGCAGAGGCACTGGATGTTTTAGTGTCTCTCATTGCTGTTAATAAAATGTCCTGCGGGACAGTTTCACAGACCTTCTGCAGACGATACCATAGATTTTATTAGGCTTGGAATATTCCCCTGTTTGTTATAACCCCCTATAAGATCACGTAAAGCCCATGATAATAGGCGGATGAGGTGTCTTACGAGTAGATAAATTTCAAATCATAAAGCTGGAGGTCTCAGATTGTGCAAGCCTGCTGCAGAAATTACAGTGGCGTCGCCGCCGTTTGCTGATGCTCCACTTTTGGAAATATTCCCTGCTGCAAATTCTCCAGCATCAGCCGGGAGAGACGCCGACGTGCTGCCCTGAGAAGTGCTGCCCTGTGAAGTGCTGCAAGAACATAATGGCATCCTTTCTGCTGCCCTGCATAAACTCACCTGTTACTGCCTTTAGGATTCTGCGCATGCAGGCAGGAAAACCAACCCTCTGCACACAGGCACACCTGCGGGTCCCCACGCCTGATTCAAAACCAGTGTAGCCATTTACATAAGCTGTACTGAGAAGCAACAGTATGACAGGACAATGGTGGAGCCCATTTGGAAAGGAGTGCAAAGCACAAGAGAACATGCTAAACTCAACCTAAGAGATTTGTGCTATTGGGCATTAGGAAACCACAATTTAAATTATTAAACTTTAAATTATTAAAAATTATATAACAAACCATTCAGTCGAGCACATCACCTTATTATGCTAAATATGCTGACAGGCTGTGCTGAGGCCATCCCTGCTCTTATATGCACGGAAGGTGGGCATACACATTGGACAGATTGCCAGACACATGGACAGAGATATTCACATTGGGCACAATTTGGTACCGCCAATTGATCTACACGCACGTGGGTAAAATTCATGCAGACATGGGGAGAACATACAAAATCACCATGTAAAGCAAGCTCAATGAGTAACATCATGCAACAGTATAAATAGACATACAGATGCTTAATTCATTCTTTTTTTCAGGATTCATTCCCCCATTTAATCTAAATGGGTTTGAAGTGGCTGTTGAAGCCTATCCCGGTTCCTATACAATAGCAATTATAACCTGGACAAGTCACCAGTCTAACCCAGAGCGTACTCCCAGACCAACGGCTTTACACTTGGGACAAGTTAGTATCACAAGTTCACAGACCAGCATGGTTTGGCCAATGAAATGTATTTATATATGGGGAGAACATACCAAACTCAACAAACATCAATTCAAAATTCGATCTAAAACATACATAAAAATCAATTTATTTGTTTACCTTTTAACTTGCTTTTACTAAATCAATCTTTGTATGGGGGTGGTGCTGGAGCCTATCCCAGTTCTCATAATATTCCTAGGACAGGTCATTAGTCTGACGCAGAACAGACAGAAAGACAAACGTTTTCACACTTGGAACATCATTTCAGTGAGACAGAAAGATGCTTCTGTTTCTCGCTCAGTGATTAACGTAACTATTTTCTTTTCCTTTTTCCATCGTTAAACGTACCCCATTACCCTATATCCCCGGCTCATCGTCTCTCAACTCTCTAATGCACCATGAGGAAGATGATTATTGGTTTCATTAGTTTTCATATCATTTCACACATCGAGCTAATAACTGCGCGCGTCCCTCGGACTGCCGGCCGCCCCAATATGGCCCAAGTAATTAAGACAGACTTTGCACCAGCACGAACCCTTAGGTCTAATGAAAAGTTACTCGAAAAAACATGGGCGCGATCGTCTTGTACTAACCAATGGAATTGGATGAAAATAAATACAATGAAAACAATGCCAGTCTATAGATCAAAGCGGATTTATAGACAGAGTGAGGTGGGAACAAGTGACACATTTAAATTTCTTTTGGTGCTAGCAGAATAGCTGTGCTGCACTACGCGGACGAACCTGATAACAATATTCATTCTTTCATTATCTTCCGCTTATTCCTTTATGAGGGACGCGGTGGGGTTCCCCATGCCCATCCAGGGGAGAACATCCCGTGAGCCAATCGCTATATGCCAAGTGCCTGGTGTCAACCCTTCCACTCCACTTGTGTGCATGGCTGTACTCCATGCGCCTCGCGTCTTCCCCTCCACTCCACCCAAAAGCCAATCGCTATACACCAAGCGCCTTGCATTCTTGCTTGGTTTCTTATGTGAATTTATCAGTAGGTTTTCTAAAGGCACTATAAGGAATGACGGAGCCAAGTTTCAGCTTTGTAGGTACTCGCCAAGACCCCGATCCATCCATTCAATCCAAACCGTTTTTCCAAGGACATGATAGGTAATCACGGTGCCTAGTTTCAGCCTTGAAGGAAGACCCCGATGTGACACTG
This sequence comes from Xyliphius kryptos, assembly GCA_025769995.1. NCBI lineage: Eukaryota > Metazoa > Chordata > Actinopteri > Siluriformes > Aspredinidae > Xyliphius > Xyliphius kryptos. The sequence continues at coordinate 8,730 of JAOUQT010079134.1, forward strand.
GAGGGGTATGGCGTTCAATGGCGTTATAGAACAAACCATCAAACATAGGAAGGTGAGAAGTACATAGTTTTTCCAAGGACATGATGGAACATTAAGGAGCCAAGTGTCAGCCCAAGTGTCAGGCTAAATAGAAAGAGATTTAATCAGAAACCATGGAGCAGAACCCTGTAAACTGGTGATCTCTTCACTGTCCCACGCTGTGTGGGATGTCTTCCTGCAGCAAGTCCTTCTTGTTCCGGTTGGTTGGGTCTTGTTAGCACCTGTTCTGACTGATTAATGTCTCCGCTGTCTGGCTTGTTTTGTTGTGACTCCTTGTGTAGTTCAAGATCCTGTCCCACACGCCAGCAGTCATGTATCGTTAGTGTTATGTAACAATCTTGTGGAATTAGATTAAGCATGTTGGGGGGGGGGTAGCAGAGAGAATCTGAAGTTTCCGATCTCTCTGTTTCAGTGCGGTGCATAATCTCAGTATACAGATCGGAGACCTGCGGTCCGTGTAGTTGTGATTGGGACTGTGACGACGCCAGACGGGTTTGTTCAATAAAGAATTTTTGTTCAAGAGGGCGTGGCATTGTTGTAAATAAAACGGAAAATGGGTGTTGTTAGGCCCGACACGTAATGGAGTACAGTTACACGTCTTTCCTGTAATTTATTCACAATAATATACAACCTTGAGCACCTAATTGCTTTTATAAAACACTTACAAAAAAACAAGGTTTGATTCATAAATGCATTTATTGGATGCAAAATCGTTAATAATCTGCTCTTCCATGACAAAAATACATTTTAGTGTCATGACCTTCCGTGACATCATTGTGATCAAATTCTGTTTTAAGACGACAGAGAACCGGGAAAAACACAAGTCTTCGAAAGGAGGGGATAGGACTGGGAAAGCTGGGGGATAAAGTTGTGGAAAGCTTTCTGACAAGTCACTCGCTCGACCCGGAACACAGGAATAAAGAATTTTATTTATTTATATCTACACTGCTCAAAAAAATAAAGGGGACACTTTAACTACACAATGTAACTCCAATCAACCAGACTTCTGTGAAATCAACCTGTCCAGTTAGGAAGCAACACTGATGTGACTCAAATTCAAATGCTGTTGTGAAAATGGAACAGACAACAGGTAGAAATGAGAGGCACTTAGCAAGTTCTCTCACTATAGAGGTGGCATGAGGCGGTGTCTACAACCCAAGTTGATCAATGCCAGCTGTGGCAAGAAGGTTTGCTGTGTCTGTCAGCACAGTGTCTGACAGACACTGGATACCAGATACCAGCAGATACCAGGAGACAGGCCAGTACACCAGGAGACATGGAGGGGGCTGTAGGAGAGAACATCCGCCGCCTCATCA
>JAOUQT010079144.1:0-10084 GCA_025769995.1 Xyliphius kryptos
TTCATTCAGCACTGCTAAATGGTGGAACGACCTTCCCAACAACATCCGTAAGGCTGAGTCACTCAACATTTTCAAGAGACTTCTCAAAGCCCATCTCTTCCACAGACACTTGCTCTAATAAAAACAAAACAAAAAAAAATCGCCAGATCCAGTCATGTGCAGGGTTGATGTGCAGGGTTCTTCTTAAAAATACTGACTTGTGGTGTTCTCTCTTCTGTAAGTTGCTTTGGATAAAAGCGTCTGCTAAGTGACAATGTAAATGTAACAGCTGAGAGTCCGAAAGCATGGATTTATGGTAAATTGGCTGCTCTAAATTGACGTATGAAAACGGTGTTTGTGCCCGGCGATGGATTGGGGCCCTGTCCACGGTGTATCTGCCAACCGCCCAAAATGTTCTCCCTTGGGTGGGCATGGGGGACCCCCCTCTCCAAGTTAAGTGCAGGTGTACAATGTAGGGGCTTTGTACAGACTGCAGAATGTCTTTCTTATATATGCTGTTACATAACTCCTCACTGGTACCTATCGTAAATACTGAAGAGCAATATATTTTTTTGTCCATACATTTAAAACTAAACACATCATTCACTTTAGATATATATGTATATATTAAGTTGTGTGTGTATATATATATTTAATGATGTGCACAGTCGGTCAACACAATGTCTAAAATCTGCAGCAGCACTGATATTTGAGCACTTTTATCACTGCAGTGCACACAAACACAAAGTTAATGTCACTGAAGGGATAAAAAGCCTCCACTATCCAAATAATGCCAGCTTTGCGGTAGTCTTTGGTGTCTCTGTACACTACAGAACAGAGGAAAGGCGAGCCACAAAGTATGTCGAAAAAGAGATGGATTCCAGTCAGTCAGTGACCGAAATGATTTAGCCGAATCTATTCTATCTATATATTTTATCCTTTACTATTATTTCTGTGTAGCCCACGTCATCATACCACTTGCCTTCTCCATTCTATGACAAATCTAGAGGCCAACAGCCACATACATCACCAGTACCACTAATGGGCAGGCTGGCCATGGACACTATTACATGTTCTCCTGTCCTCTTTTTCATCTGGAACAAACTGCAGTTTGGCTTTTGTAATCAGCATTCCAGTTTTTTAAATGATCCTTATGATCTGACAGCTCCGGTGACGGTTAATAGTGGCTATCTAAGCCCAGATTGCTATTGCGGTCCTGGCTGTCAGCATGACTTATTAGTCTTGTCTTAAGAGCTTTTAGGCTGGAAAAACACATAGCTGTGGAATAGCATACCGGACCAACAAGGGTACGATAATAGTGTATGTCAGGGCTTTTCTAGTATAAAGGACAAATATTGGCAAGTGCAGCTTGGTTAGTATATCAGGGTGGAGCTTTCACGCTGTCTGCATGGCTTTTGTCCGGGTTCTCCTGAGTGTTGCCGGAGTTTCCATGTCCTTCCGGTAACCTTGTGGGTTTTCTCTGGGTTCACCGGTTTCCATGATCTAAAAACATGGATTTAAGATTAATTGGATGCTCTAAATTGGACTCATATTGTGTCAGTGTGTATCCAGTAATGGATTGCCGACTTGGCAGAAATCAATGCCCTATCTGAATCACCCCTATCTTAGTTCCATGTTCATGCAATAGGACTTTTAAATAATACTTAAGATATTCAATCCAACCACATAGCAATAATCTTAATTCCTCCGTAGCCTGGTGCTTTGTGTAGCTCTGTAGATTTTCTTATCACCACCAGTAATCTGCATTTCAGAGAAAGTGCTTTATTTATGATGATTATTTTTCGCTGGATTTTAGAATGCTAGAGAAATGTGTGGCAAGGGATGGGATCATGCATGTGGGTAGATCTGTCAGCAGACAATACAACTTGCAAAAGCTTTTCTGATGTTTTGTCACTCGCAGTCACTGGCAAGTGGAACAAAAGATAAAACCTGCCACGATCGTAGCCCAAAGCCTCAACATGTAAGCACTCCTCTAAAAATCAGCATTTCTTTATTTTTGTTTTATGTACACATTTTACATAGGCGACCTCTTATCTTGGTGAATACACATGCCCTCTTTGGTGAAATAACTTTGTTACACAAGAGCGTATCATGAGTCATTCCTTAATGTTGAAGTTACGAAATGACTCAAAAGGCACTCAACAAACCTTTTACTTTTTCGTAGAATTTTTTTATGAAGTTATGGAGTGACTTTAATTCCAGTATTGCATTATTACTTTCGCCGGCTAAACCATTTTTTTTTATTTCAAGTTTTTTTAGATTTAAAAATAAAAGGATGGAGTTGCCTTTTGGAATTTCCTCCCACAAAAACATTTGAACGGGTTGCATTAAATTGCCCTTAACTAAGTTCCCCGTATTTGATCTACCTCTACATATTGTGTGTGTCTGAGTGTGTGTAGTTATGGATTGGTGCTGAAATCCATGCTTCCCCCCCCACCCCACTGCATTAAGCGGAAGATAATGACATGAGAAGCTTTCCTTGTTTTGCTTGTGGTGCTAAAGTTCATTGAATTGTCACTTGGAGTTTATTTTATTGAAATTTTAACAATGTGAAACGTAACAATCATGAAGCCCCAGAAAACATTTACCACACACACCTCTCACATTTCTGCTACCATAGCAAAATATAAATTTGTTACAATATTTTCACATGCACTTGATTGCTTACTGTCATGAAGGTTGTTTTTATTTTTAAAAAGTGTGAAGATTTTAGAAATTTGAAGGGGTTAATGTAAATGTAACCCCTAATGTAAAAGTGGGTGAAATCACGAAGTTTAAATATGCGTGTGCGGGTTTTGGCTCGGCAGTCGTAGGGAAATAAACCGATCTGAATATGCAGTACACCGGCACACAGCTGAATGACAGGCCACAGCATTTTAAGTCATTTTTATTGTTGTGTAAAGATGCAGCACTGCCGACATCGACACCTCCTCCAGCAGAAACGGATTAACCCGAGACAAGAGTGTTGTCTGTGTGAGGGATGAGGGGGCCACATCTCTGAAATAAGCACCAGTGCTCTTGGGAAATCAAACCCAGACATCCACCGCAGCGGCGCCACATACCTACAACTTACAACTGCACTAAATCATGCATCATGGTCTTTATCTGGAAATATTTCCCCTGAAGTTACCACCCAGACCACCCCATTTCTGAAAATGCGCAGACATCATATGCACAATTACCTGTGTGGATTTTCAACTCCTCTACTGATAACATTCTCAATGTTATATTTGACCACAACACTGGGTAAAAGTTTTTTTAAAGGAGAAGTCCACAGCAGTATTGTATTTTTTATATATATATATATTTTTTGAGTGTTTTAAGTAAATATGGCAGGAGTTTAGAGGAATAAACAGCACTTTGGGTGGGGACGCGGACTGAGGGTAATTAATGCACCTTCTGGATGTTCCGCCTATGCAAGGGTTGATGTGGAGCCTATATGAGTCGGGGTGAGCCGTACAAGTGAAGAGAGTTCACGGTGAGTGACCAGAACAAGTGGGCTGGTGTGGTGATGGGGAAACGGCGAGCAAGAGGCAGTAATTAATGCACTTGTCAGAGGTTCTGCACCCAGCCTTCAAAACTACCTATAAATTGGTCTTATTTTTTTAATGAGCTACAGTACAGCTGGAAACAGTGCAGAGTCAAAGTTTAGTGAGGACCAGAATGACCTGATTTTGGTTAGAGATAAAGCAGCCTTACAAAGTAGGAGCTTTTGCAACCCTAACAACCCCCCTCCCAGTATAGTATTAGTTGATTAATTAATTGGTTATATTTAATAAATAATTTACTTATTCTTAATTTAAAGACTACATTACAATATTCCTTATTGAGTGGCATGGTGGTGGTGTCGTTAGTACGTACGCTTTTTAGCACTGGAGTTCTAGGTTTGCAGTTTTAATGTTCTTCCTGTGTTTCTGTGGGGGTTATCTGGTGGCCTCCCACAATCCAAAAACATGGATTTAATGTAATTTGGTACTCTAATTTGTACCTACATTATGTGAGTGAGTGTGTGCCCACTAATGGATTGGTGACCTGTCCTAGTTGTATAGGATTATATAGGAATCCCAGTATAGAATTAAAAATCTCCTGAATCGCCCTATTCAAATTGCAACAAAGTTTTTACAAAGTTGGAGCTTTTGCTTCATTTATTGCTCCCTAATCATTCAGTTGTATGATTTGATGCTGGTTCATAATTGTATCTGCACTGTAAATGTTAACAAGAATGGAGGTTGCGAAGTGGCTTCATTAAGATGGTGAAAAATGGAAAACCTGGAGCGATGCAGAAGCAAACTGATTAAATACGTATTGAGTGGGTAGCGGAAGTTACTACTGCTCCACTTCACTCACATGCTCTGATGGCCAGGCAGACTATGATCAATACTATCTGTTTGTGTTGAACTTATTACTTTAATATATGTAAATGACTAGAAGAGTTTATTTATATTAGATAAATGTACCTTTATGTACCTTTAAAGTTATATTCTGACTTTTAAAATAATATATTTTTTTCTTCAATAAAAGTGGTACAGAATGCCCTATTTCAAACTGTTTTGTACTTGGGGGCACAGTGACTTAGTGCTTAGCATGTTCCCCTCTCAGCGCTGGGGATTCCAAGTTCTCCCCATGTCCGTGTGGGTTTCCTCTCACAGACCAAAAACATGGATTTAAGGTAACTTGAATGCGCTGAGATCCCCTGTATTGTCTGTGTTTGTGTGTGCGGCTGTGTGAGTGAGAATGCCCAGTGTTGGATTGGCGCCCTGTCCTGGGTAACTCCGTGACCCTAGTAGAAGTTTAAGCGGATGATAATGAATGAATGTTTTGTAATTTTGTAAGTCTCAAAAGTAAGCTGTGTCCATAATCTTGATTTGTCCATTGCCTTTAGTTAACAGATATGACAAACAGCCCTTTCCTGCAGATTCATTCTTTGAAACAAGAAGATGTTTTCGAACTATGCATGCTAAAAAAAAAATGTTGATTTAAGTTCTCATCCTCTTTTGGTTTGGCTCTTAAATGTCGTTTTGATGTTAAATGATGCTGCCAGCATTAAACTTCTGAAATCGTCAGGTGAGGTTGATTGTGAGTTACAACAGCTCTATGATGTCCTTACATGCTTGCTACGTACACACCAGCTGATAAGTCTCTACGAAATTATTGTTCCGATGTAAATTCCTAAACACAAATAAGAATGAATATGTACAAATACAAGAAAGGCAGCATGAGAGAATGTGGGGAAGACTGCATTTTATGTAATCATATATAAAAAAAAACATGCTTACTGATGTTTCTGTTAAATAATTCTTTCTATATTAACATTTAAAGGCTTCCTTATTACAATGAGGCTTCCAAGAAGTTTTCGCCTTCAAAAGCTGAGCAGTCTGTAACCAAATATTAAAAACAACACACAATCGATTTAAACAGACCATCGACATGATGCTGTTTTCGCAACTCTCGCTTACCATACAAATGCCTGCTTACTGGTGATGAACAAACCAACCTGTCAATCACACTCCACTTTAATTGGAAAGTGGTATCTCAGTGGTTAGGGCTTTGGACTATCAATCAGAAGGTTGAGGGTTCAAATCTCAGGTCCACTGAAGTAACCAATGTGGGTTCTTGAGCAAGACCCTTAACCCTCATTGCTCCAGGGTGTGGTATCAACCCTGTGTTCTGATCCCAACCAAGTTTGTAAGTCGCTTTGGATAAAAGCGTCTGCTAAATAACTAAAATATATAAAATAATGTTTAATAGTTTTGGCTATAGAATAAAGTGCTAAAGTGGAAATTAAATGCATATGCCCTTATTGGTTTAGTAATCATTACTGCATCTGGATTGGTCATATGGTGGTGCAAAGATGAGTGCTTTTTATCTAAAGTGACTTAAGTATTGCAACACAGGGTCAGCTATAACCCAGCAGATCTGGGATAGCCACCCACAACCTTTAGATTGATAGCCCAACACCCTAACAATGGGGCTACTACAACCTGGTCCAGGACCAAAAGGTCTTGGCATTGACTCCTGGTTGTGGCAAACGTCTTTTCTGTGTGAATACACACACGTCCTCACTGTGCGAATGGATTTCCTTCAGGGTACCTGTTGATTAAGCTGACGCTTTAAATTCAAGGCGATCTACAAGTGTCCTAACTTGGTTGGCATTAAAACACAGGGTTTATAATCCCTGGAGTAATGAGGTTTATGGTTTCATGCCATAGAACCCACATTGGTAACCTGGGATTTAAACCCACAACCTTCATACTGACAACCCAACACCCCAACTATTTAAAAGCCACACCCTCCAGCTTCTTCCAACAATCCAAAGGCATGAATACAGTTAAACTAATAATACTAATTGACCCCTGACTTGTAAATTAAGCTTTATCCCAAAGCCGTGCCAAAAAACTTTCATTAAGTATGCAGACAAGACCAGTCTGTGGCAGAGCATTTTGCAATCGCCCACTTCTCAACTGCAAATTATAAAAGACAGGATAAATAAACACTTAGGATTTGGAATGTGATCGGTGTTGCATGCACATAATATGAAGACTAGTCATATTTCACCTGACATGCTGTCACACACTGGGACATAAGACATCCAGCACCGGATGATTCAGACTGAACACAGAAACATCGATGGTTAAAGCTTCTGCTCCCTCAGCAGTTAAGCTTCAGAAGAGTGAGAGCCTTTATTTTAGGCGTTCTAGCAACTGCAAAGCTGGTGCACTGCATACACTTTAGCCCACTTGCACTTACATAACAATCAAGTACTTTTATTTCCCAAGCTCTGTGACGGATTGTTTTCTGTACACTTTTCCCACCCTAAGTGATATTTTCAGCTGCTGAATACCATCATGTCTTTATCAAACAGCTAGTCAGGAGTGTGTAAGCTGCAAGATGCATTTATCATCCAACACCTGGGAAGCCAAGCTGGGTTGATAATGTGATTTGTTTAAGTAGTAATTGCTGCATCTGGGGAACGTTCTCTCTTATTAACATTGTATTCTGCAGGTGTTCCATCATTCCTGAATGAAAAGCCAGACAGGGCACTGTCAAACCCCTGTAATCCTGTAGTCTCTTTCTACACGCTTATAAATGTTAATAAGTAGGGCTTCACCAGATTTTCAGGAATTAGAATTATTCTGCTGAAAATGTCAACAATTCTTTGGGGTGCTAAGTAAGTGATTCTAAACAAAAACGTATTTAGGGAGGCACGGTGGCTTAGTGGTTAGCACGTTCACCTCTCAGTGCTGGGGATTTCCAGTTCAAATCCCAATCTGGTGGTTTTCATGTTCTCCCCATGTCTCCTGGGTTGCTCCAACAGTCCAAAAATATGCATTTAATGTAAATTATATTCCATAAATTGCCCCATATAGTCTGTATGAGTGAGTGTGCCCGCCCAGTGATAGATTGCTACCCTGTACTTGGCGTATCTGGCCATCGCCTGAAATGTTCTCCCCTGGATGGGCATAAGGAACCCCCCCGGGTCAGTAAAGGATTAAGCGGAAGATAATGAATAAATGAATTAACAACATATTTAAGGACAACACAGTGGCATAGTGGTTTGCACGTTCGCCTCTCAGTGCTGTGGGTCCAGGATCGAATCACAGTACAGGTGAAGTTTTCATGTTCTCCTCGTATCCGTGTGGGTTTTCTCCAGCTGCTGTTTTCATCCCACAGTCCAAAAACATGGAATTTAAACATGGAACTTAAACTTGGAATTTAAAAATGGTAGTTGAACTTAAACACTTCAGTGACACTGCTGGGCTAGGAATAAAAAAAAGCCAACCAAATAATACCTGCTCTGTGGGGGGTGATACTATTGGGGTCCTGAGGACTAACACAGTATATACTGTAGTCCACAAACAGTTGCACTACAGTCTGTAAATGTAGAACTATAAAGGACCGCTTTACTCAAAGTAAAATCCGTCTTTTGACTGGCGCTGTGTGTAGCATTGGGTTTGTGGTATGTTTTGTTACAGTTTGAAGAGGCTCTTGTGTTTAGTGCTCATTCTGGTACTCATTACGTGTGAAGTTCTTTCACACATTGGCAGTAATTGCTTTCTAATATCCATTAATTGACACGTGATTTTGAACCTGGGCGCTTCGGTGTTGGCCATTGAAATGCTAATAATAGAACTTCATTTCTCAGTCCTGATCTTTTGTCTTGCATTAGTTGGTTTACTCTCTTGAAGTAGGTCTCAATTATCCATCAGTGCATTAAAAACGCTTTCAATTACGAACTCTTTTCTTTGTAAAAGAGTGACTGTCAAAGTAAATCCATAATTGTGTAATGAATCAGGTTCTACCTTTTTGACTGGTTGTGCCGTATTGATTCAAATGTCATTCTGGATTCACTGGCTACGTTCATTTGCAGCAAAAAGGAACTAAATAACATGTTTGGCCGACGAACATTTTCTTTTTCCCCCACAATTGCATACTGTAAACGTTTAAACGATCCCAGCAGCCATACCAACACAGTGGCAAAAATACAATATCAATAACTTATGTTTCGCTTAATCCTGTACTAGAGCCGTGCAGGGGGGAGGTTCCTCGTGCCCATTCAGGGGAGAATATTTTTTGCAGTGGGCGGATATACCCAGGACGGGACACCAATCCGTCGCTGGGCATACACTTACATACACACGCACACATACAATAAACAGTATGGTGGAGAAATAGGTATTGGTATGTAGACATATGCAGATGCCTTGTCAATTCCACTGTATGTCCAAGACATACAGGAGAATCGAATAGGGATATTAGAGCAGCCAATTTACTTTATTTCCATGTTTTTGGACAGAGGGAAGACACCATAGAACATAACAAATCTCACGTGGACACAGATAGAACTTAAAAACTCCACCCAGATCGGGATTTGAATTTGGATCCCCAGGGCTGTAAGGTGAATGGGCTAACCACTACACCAGCGAGCCGTCCCAATATCAAAATGATTAAATAAATCAGTAATACTTAATATTTACTTTTAATATTTTAAGCAATACATTATTTAGCAATTTAATAAATAACATATAATCAGGGTTTGAATCCCAAACTGGGTGGAGTTTCCATGTTCTTTTTTTCTCTGGTTTCTCCTATTTCCTCCCACAGTCTAAAACCATGCATTCAAGGTGCTGCTTTAAATATATATATATATATATATATATATATATAATATTTATATATTTCCCATGTGTAGTGTGTGTCTGAGTGTGTTCCCAGCAATGGTTGGCATCGCCCAGTGCCCGGAACGTTTTTCTCGGATGGGCATGGTGAACCTCACCGTGACCCTAGTAAAGAATTAAGCTGTCAAGATAATAAGATAAGATGGGCTTTGAAGTATTAGAACAATATCAATTTATTCTGAAGACCTCCACAGGCTATGCGAGATTAAATATGAAAAAAGTTTGGGGGCCCCCCCCCCCCCATCCCCCCAAAGTAGTTTACTCCAGTCTCCAGTTCTGTTTACGGTTGTATGATAGAACATACTTTTTCACAGGCAGTGCGAGACATTCTCCTACCCTTCAGCCTTGAGTCAGTGCCTGTCCTAGATTTTCTGTTCTCTCTTGTCACCCTTATGTATCTTGTGCTCTCTCACTCGCTCCTTTTCTCTTCACTACTGCTTTCATTCCCATTTTGTTGGGCTCACAAAAATTCTATTTCACTGCCCTGCTCTGACTTATAAACAAGGTGATGTGATAAAGCCAGAGGAAAGAGAGTCCACTGCTAACAGCTCACTTTGGCGCAGTGTAAGACATTTTACTCCCACAGTGCATGTAACTGTTGGCACTGAACGGATCAGTGTAACATTTTTTTTTTTCCTGAATTATTTTCATTTTGTGAAAGCTGTATTTTAATATCTGGTTTGCATGGCCACAATGCTAAGACCACATGCTGACGGGGTTCGGAATTAAATACCTGGTCATGCACACCTGTATTCTGGAATAGAGGTAGTTTATAATTTTTTTTATTCAGCCATTATCTTCTGCTTAATCTTTACTGGGGTCACGGAGGGGAGGTTCATGCCCATCCAGGGTAGAACGATTCTGACGCTCGGCAGATACACCCAGGACAGGGTGCCAGGCCATCACTG
>JAOUQT010079155.1:0-10084 GCA_025769995.1 Xyliphius kryptos
TGTAATAGCTGAATATGTGACATGATTGTACGTTACCTTATACAATCTCTGCAGTATCGGACGATAGTAAACGGATCTGGCGCGAATGGCATCGGCGTGCTCTTTTCGCGGGATCCTGAAAATAGAAAAAATTCGTTAAGCCCTGAACTCTATAATGTTGGCGAATGTGTGTTTAATGTTGTCTCATGTAATGTAATGTAAACATCTATGTCCTTGTTATGTTATGTTTTGTGGGTCTGAGAGAAACAAAATGTAATTTTGTGTATGTCTTGTACATAGGGCAGATTGACAAATTCAATTATTCATTCATTCATTCTTTTATTTATTCCCACCACCTATACCACCATCTTTACAGGAATTCTACCATCTCCTCCTTACTTCCCACCATCTTCACCACCATTCCACCATCTACATGATGATTCTACTATCTTTACCAAATTCCATCCATCTCCACCACCATTTCCACCATCCCCACCAACATTCCACTATCTTTATTAACATTCCCATCATCTCTACCTCTATTTTACCATCTCCATTCCACCATCTCAACTAATATCTCCACAATCTTCACCACAATTCCACGATCTGCACCACCATTCCCACCATGGTGGCAGTCGTAGGCTTGTGGTTAAGGAACCAGCCTTGCGATTGGAGGGTCCCTGGTTCGATCCCAGCTACTGACAAGTCATGGCTGAAGTGCCTTTGGGCAAGGCACCTAACCCCCAGTTGCAAATAAAAGCTAAAATTATGTTCTTTTACAAAGTGAAATTCTTTATTTCTTTGACATCATCAGTTTTATCTTTCATTACAGAACTATATATGACTGTTGAAGACATTTTTATTTTCTGCTGTGCTATATGCACTACTACAAGACTGCACATCCTGACCTCGGCTCCTTGTGGAACAGCACAGTTTACACATGGACATTGGAATTCTTCAATAATTCAATTCACTTCGTGTTTGGTCATTCATTCATTTATTTTATTTCCTCTTAATCTACAAGGGGTCACGGCCAGCTGGTGCCCACCTGGCAACTAGGAAATCCATTGTAGGGCACATATACACAGTCATATACACATGTAGATACACCATTTCACTTAGCATGCATGTCTTTGGAGTTCAGAAGGAAACTGGCATGAACACAGGGAGAACATGCAAACTACACATGGAAATTCCACAGCTTGCGCCACCTAGGGATTGAAATGGGCATAGCAATCTAATATGGCAATGCCCAGCAACAACACTCCAAAACACACCCAATCTCAGTCCCCACAGTACTTATCTGTTTTTATAGCATTCACCATGCCTCAACCTTAAAAGCATGCCTTTTTTATTATTTATAAAATTTCTATTTTATTAAAACAAACAAAGGTGACATAAAAATGTCTTGGTGATCTCTATGGTGGACAAAGCATTCTGGGTAAAATAGGTGTTCAGAGACTCGCTGTCACAGTGGGACTGCATTAAGTGAACAACTGGAATTAATATCAGAGAAAAATTGTGTAGATTCAGGATTTATTCATAGAAAAGTATATATTTACATTAACAAATGGCTCGAATAGTGGTGGAGAACACAGTGGAAGAGTTATGGAGAATATAGTGGAACAGTGGTGGAGAATATAGAGAAACAATGGTGAAGAAAGGGGTGGAAATGTGAAAGTGAAAGTGATACATTTTGCCTCTATGTTCGCACACAGCGGAATTGGTAGAAAATTGGTGGATAATATTGTGGAACAGGAGTGGAGAATTTAGTGAAATTGTGTTGGAGAATATAATGTAAAAGTAGAGGAGCGGAGGAGAATTTGGTGGAGTTGTGGCAAAGAATGCGTTGGAAACGTCATGAGTAATATGGTAGAAAAGTAGTGGAGAATGTGGTGTAAAAGTGCTGGAGAAAATAATGGAAATGTGGTGGAGTATATGGTGAAAAACGAATGGACAACATTTACGGTGGAAAAGTAGTGGAGTATACAGTGCAATTGTGTTGGAGATTATGGTGGAACAGTGGTGAAGAATATGGTTTATAAGTAGGGGAGAAAATTGTGTAAAAGTTGTGGCGAATACAGTGTAAATGTGGTGGAGTATAAAGTGGAATTGTAGTGGAATACTGGTGAGGAATTGTGAACAATTGGTTAAGAATACAGTGGAAAAGTAGGAGAGAATATGGTGGAAATATGGTATAGAGTAGGGGAGAATATGGTGGTAAGGTGCTGTAGAATACAGTGTAAATTGTGACGAATACAGCGTAAAAGTGCTGGAGAAGATGGTATACAAGTGGTGGAGAAAACGGTGTAAAAATGTGGTGGAGAATATAGTGGAACCACGGTAAACAATTTGGTGTAACCGTAGAGGAGAGTTTTGTGGAACTGTGTTAGAGAATATGGTGGAAATTGGTGGAGATTTCAGTGGAAAATTAGTGAAGAATACAGTGAAAGTCATGGAGAATATAGTGGAAAAGTGCTGGAGAAATAGTGGAAAGTGGTGACGAATACAGTGTAAATGCTGGAGAAAATACAGTGTAAAGTGGAGGAAAATATAGTGCAAAAGGGGTGGAGAAAGCAGTGGGAATATGGTATAAGTGTGAGAGAAAATGATGAAAGAGTTGGAGAACACAATAGACAAGTGATGGAGAACAGTGGACAATTGGTGGAGTATACAGTGGAATTGTGTTGAATTGTAGTGGAATACTGGTGAAGAATTTGGTAAACAATTGGTTGAGAATACAGGGGATATGATGGAAATATGGTAGAAAATTGTGGAAAGGTGCTGTAGAATACAGTGTAAAGTGCTGGAGAATACAATGAAGAAGTAGTTGAGAATATGGTAAAACCGTGGTGGAGAATACAGTGGAGGAATTATAGTAAAAATCAGAATCAAATGCATTTGGTCATGTTATGTTGGTGTCTAGTACAGATAATTTAAAGATTATACATTATACTAAGGTGCATTGTGTGTTGCCATGTAACAATAATGTGTATGTACAGTGTTTTCAATCAGCTGTTAATGTGTGTGTGTTAGTGTTATTGTTCAGAATGGTTGCAGAGTACAACTGTGCCAGCTACTGTGTTAGACAATATTTCCCCAGTTGGCACAGAAAGTAAATCCTCTGTTGGGCCTTTTTGACAATAGAGCTAATGTTGAGCTCCCATTTTAGGTCCTAAGAGATAGTAGTTCCCAGAAACTTGAAGGAGCCCACAGTCATCACAGGGCTGTCGTTTAAAGTGAGAGGTAGCAGGTTGCCAGTAGCAGCTTAGAAAGACACGCCAATCAGCGCAGTAAAAAAAAATCCTGCAGTTCTTACTTTATTATTCTGGTCATGGTTTTGACAACAGGCTTTACAGAGATTAGTTTCTGCCTTTAGGTAAGAAAAAGAAGAACCAGGCAGTGATCAGAAGACCAGCTGTCCAGGCAACAGAGCAAATTAAGTCTTTAAGAATTGTGTAGAAGCTGTGTATATTTAAGTTAGGCAGATATATTCCCATGTCCAGGATGGGTTCCCCGAGTCAAGTTTTAGTGAAACAGAGCAGCAAAATGTCCAAAGTCCATATTTACCCAATTGGAGATGTAGCTTATTCATTTTTTTTGGTAAAGAGCCTAGATTCGCCAGGTAAATTGATGGAAATGCACTTCAGAATGATCATTGTTGTAGCTTTACGAGCGCACAGGCATGTTTCCCCTCTTAATTTTTTCCATAACCGGTAAAGGGCCTGTAAAAAGAATTTACATTAACACCAATGTATTTCAGAAATCCTCATCACATATTACACCAAAATGTGACTCAGACACACACACACACGTTTATTCAGCTTCCTTCCTGGAGAAAAGCCTAAACACATTACCATATAATTAGCATAAATCTTCCCACCAGATTTTAATTGAGTATAATTGCTTCCCATTTGCATTCCACCGGCACCGTTTTTGCTCAAATCGCTCTTCCTTTAATTCAAGTTTAAATTCTGCACCTTCATGCATTAAACGATGGAACACCTGGTTAATGATGGCCATCTTTCTCCTCCCTTATTACTTCTCTCGGGGTGTCATTCTGCTCAGCTGGTTTCTAAGCACAGCCACATAACGCCAAACAATTAGCAGTTGGTGGGCAAATTGCTGCTGTCTGACCATAAACGAGGTATAATTTTCATAAGACATATGTCATAAATATTATAGACATTATAGGTGCAAAGGCAGGAACAACCCTAGATCTCAATCCATCAAAAGGCACAAACACACATTGACACACGATTTAGAGACACCAATTACCCTATCATGTATGTCTTTGGAAGGTGGGAGGAAACCGGAGAGGACACACTATCTGGGGACTAATAAATTAACTAGGATCCAACAAATAAATAGGATCCAACAAATAAAAACCATAATCTCGCCAGTAACTAATCACAAACTTACGAGAAATATATGGTAATTGTATCTGACCAGGAACAAAACAAGAATTCTATATAGTCATTTTATCTAAATAGAACATGTACTTACTAGGAACTCTATATTGTAATTATAGAAAGTATATAAATAGAACAAGTAAATCAGCCATTAGAGAGCAGTGTATTTTTAGTACCAGTCCTGGGTAAATGGTGAGGGTTGCATCAGGAAGGGCATCCGGTGTAAAACATTTGCCATATGAATTAATCAATGTACTGAACACGGGGAGAACATGCAAACTCCACACAGAAACTGCGAGGTTCAGTCCCGGGGATTGAACCCGGGTCCTCTTGCTGTGAGGCCACAGCACTATCCACTGCGCTACCGTGCAAATAAATGGAGTTCTCTGCAATGGAGACTATGCAAAGAGTGTTGTTAATGTGAAAAGAATGTCATAGTGTGATGAGTCTGAAGTTATAATGGTGAATGTTTAGAGGCTATGCACCACAAGTTGGCTGTGAGTGGGAGGAGAAAAAGAGATTCTGAAGGGAGCTAGATGAAGTAGTTAAGAGCATTCCCAGGGAGGAAAAAGTGGCGATTGGTGCAGATTTCAATGGGCATGTTGGTGAAGGAAACAAAGGAGATGGGCAAGTTTGGTGTTAAGCATAGGAATCTAGAAGGACAGATTGTGGTGGATTTTGCAAAAAGGATAGAAATGGCAGTGGTTAACACATTTCCAAAAGGAGGAGCACAGGATGACCTACAAGAGTGGAGGCAGGAGCTTTCAGGTAGAGTACATATTGTGTAGACGAGGTCACTTGAAAGAGATTGGAGATTGTAAGGTACTGGAAAGAGACAGTGAGCTAGACATTTGATGGTGGTTTGCAGAAAAACTATGGTAGTTGGGAAGAGGGCAAATGTAGAGAAGAGTACAAAATGGTGTAAGTTAAGAAAGGAGGAATGCTGTGAGGAGTTCAGAAAGGCTTTGTGTGGAGTAGCAGCAGCAACAGTGATTAGACAGAAAAGCAGGAAGGTACTTGGCCTGTCACCTCTACAGAAAGGGGAAGGAAACCTGGTGGTGAAACAAGGAAGTGCAGGAGGTTATTCATAGGACAAGGTTAGCAAAAAAGAAATGGGACAGGGAGAGGACTGAAGAGAGTAATCAGGAGTAGAGATGACGCGTAGGGCAAAGAGGGAGGTAGCAGAGGCCAAGCAGAAGGCCTATGATGAGTTGTACAAGATGTTAGACTGTAAGGAAGGAGATGTATCGCCTTGCGAGGAAAGGAGAAAGAGCAGGAAAGGATGTGCAACATATCAGGGAGATCAAGAATAGAAATGGATTTGTACTGACAGGTGAGGAGAGGGTGAGGGAAGGAGTATTTTGAGGAGCTGACGAATAAAGAGAATGACAGGGAAAGAAGAGTAAGGCATAGACATATATTATAAGAACAAGGGTGATGTGTAGAGTTGTAGCAATTACAGGGGCATACAGTTTATGAGTTACACAATGAACACATTACACATTCACAATCAGTGAATGTTTTTGAGCAGCAGTATGGTTTCATGAAAAGAAAGAGCACCAAATATGCTTTTTTAATTTAAGAATGCGGATGGAGAAGTATAGAGAAGGTCAGAAAGAGCTACACTGTGTCTTTGTGGATTTAGAGCTTATGAGCCGAGGGAGGAACTGTGCTGTTGTATGAGGAATTCTGGATGGGTGAGAAGTATGTTAGATTAGTGCAGGACTTGTATGAGAACAGCATGACAGAAGTGAGATGTGCTGTAGGAGTTACGGACAGCTTCAAGGTAAAAGTGGGACTGCATCAAGGATCGGCTCTAAGCCACTTCTTGCTTGCTCTGGTGATGGACAGACTAACAGATGATGTCAGACAGAAATCACCATGGAACATTATGTTTGCAGATGACATCGTTATCTGTGGTAAGAGCAGGAAACATCTAGAAGAGAACTTGGAGAGGAATGGGGTATGCTCTGGAAAGGGGGGGACTGAAAGTCAACACTTGTAAGACAAAATACATGTGTGTGAATGAGAGGGAGGCAGGTGAACTGTCAGGCTACAGGGAGAAGTGGTCACAAATGTGCAAGAATTCAAATACTTAGGATCAACTGTCCAAGCAGATGGGAAGTGTGGAAATGAGGTAAAGGTAAAAGGTAAAGGAGTACGGGCAGGATGGAATCGATGGAGAAAAGTGTCAGGAGTGATGCGTGACAAAAGGGTTGCAGCAAAAGTAAAAGGAAGTTTATAAGAGAGTAGTGAGACCAGCCTTGTATGGTTTGGAGACAGTGGCACTGACCAAGAGACAGGAAGCAGAGCTGGCAGAGATTAAGATGTTGACAGCAACACTGAGAGCATTTGCAAGTAAGTGACTCAGGGAGGGGTCCCCAACACTCTGGCTCTCTGAAGTTCTGCAAAACATGCACACAATAACACAAAACATTAGCAGGGCTTATTCAAAATAAACCCAAGTATAAGCAGGGGGTATTTCAAAGTACACATAAGCACACTAAACACTGGTGCAAGCAAAAGCTAATAATCCAAATGTTAAGAAACAGCTAAGCAACAAAAACACATTCAAAGACCATAGCAAAGTTTATAGCACACAAAACAGAACATGATAGTTGTGTTGACCCACATGGCACACTAACCAGAAAGCTGTTTAAATATCTTCAGCTAATTGCAGCTGAGATGAGGCTGGTCAGAGAGCATGCGTTAGTCAATTAATTCCTTGCAGTGTGTGCCGAGCAGAGACGTGACAGATAGAACATGTCTTCACCAGGAGCTCTATGTATTGTTATTTTATCTATAGATAGAACATGGACTGAACAGGAACTAAACAAAATCTCTATAAATTGTAATTTTATCTATATATAGAAAAGGTCCTGACCAGGAAATAAAAAGGAACTATATATATATTGTAATTTTATCTACTAGATATAACATGGGCTGATCAGGAACTAAACAGGAACTCTATATGTTAATCTATATATATATAATGGCCTGACCAGGAACTAATCAGGAACTCTATATATATTGTAATTCTATCTATAGATAGAACAAGATCTGACCAGGAGCTAAACAGGATCTCTATATATTGTAATTTTATTTAAATATAGAACAAGTTTATCGATATAACAGGTTCTGACCAGGAACTAAACACGAACTCTAATATATTGTAATTTTATTTTTAACTTACGAAGATATATGGAGTAGTGTAATGAAAGGTTATGAATGATCATAATCATGACTACAATCATTACTGCTCAATACAATAATGTCAATATTGTGGAACATTTAATCTCTGACTAATCCAGTTCTCCTTTACCACCCAATACACACACTGATCTATGATGTCTCAGATTAAATATGTAAATAAATAAATACACAACTAAACAGTGAGTGTGTGTGTGAGAGTGTATCTGTGATAAAGAGAGAGAGAGTGTGTGTGAGACCTCTCCAGACTCCCAGTTTAATCTCTAGTACGCTGCTGCACATGGCACTTCCTGATCTGCTTTATTTAAACATTAAAACGTTTTGTCCTCACGGACTCGTCCTATCTCTACAAACTCAAAAACATGGAGAATTTAATTTCCCAGAAGGCCTCACTACAGCTGCACAACAACAACAAGACTAAAACCAAAGGTAAGTACATTCTCCATCTGTTCACAATGTCAAGAAAAGAGCATAGAGAAAAGAATTCTCTCTGTCATTTAACATATCCTCACACTTCCATGTATCCTCTCAGTCATTAAAGACATACTCACACTGTCCTGTGTCCTCTCTGTCATTAAACACATACTCAAACTACCATGTGTCCTCTCTGTCATTAAACACATCCTTAAAATGCAGAATCCCCTCTCTACTTAGACTTTATTTAGTTTTCTCCCCAATGACTAATGGTGTCCCACAACCACCTTGGCCTCCCTGAAATAGATACTTCTTTGATCTGGGTGTAATACACTGCCTGATGTTCACCATGAGAGAATCAATAGATCATACAAGATTCCTTGTGTTCTCACTGATGTGTTGTGATTTCCTCCTGGATTTTTATACACAGAGGTGTGTAAGTTGTGTTGATGAGGTCTCTGTGTGTGTGTGTGTGTGTTTGTGTGTGTGTATGTGTTTGTGTGTGAGTTGTGTGCGTGAGGGGAAAATGGATTAACTGTCAGGACTGAATTTCAGCCAACGTTTTACACTTTCAGTCTTAAAGTGCTTTTGGAATAAAAACAGCTGAAAAGTGTCATTTCTTCCTGACAGTTTTAAACATTCACTCTGAGAAACAGCATGAAGAGAGTAAACGTCTTTCAGCACGACAGCTTCATATTAACAACAGAGAATAAGCAATAAAAAACAGACAGACAGACTGATATATAGACAGAAAGACAGATTAATTATCTAAAGATTCACCTTCATTAATTCTGCCTATCGCAGCTGTTACATCTGTCCATTCCAGCTCACTTCCACATTACCAGAGGGTCATTTGAACCTGAAACTAGAGATCATTTTTCTTTTATCGTGCTCATTTCCTCTAGTACCACATCTTTGCTGTATGTGTGTCATGATTATTCAGTACTGAACTCTGTTAATCAGTCATGTGATTGTGTAAATGTTTTAACTTGTCTTTCTTCTTCGGTGACCAGACTTCCCATCCATATGTGGCTACTGGTTAGACCAAGGCTTTTATTAGTCGTATCTTGGTGTTGGTACTAACTGATTAGTTTGTCCATATCTTTGTTAACTTGACCATCAACACCATCACTATTGCCATTTTCGACTTCACTTCACTGGAACAATTCACAGCATTTGTTACTCTATCCCACATATGTGAAACAGTTCCACTTCCTACAAATTTTTGCCTTTCATCATAATCTCCAATATGTCAGTGTTGGTCATCGCTTCTGGTTTATCTTCATTGACCAGACCCACAGGACACACAGGATCAGATTATATAGACATAAAATAAATTTTGGTATTGAATGTTCGGGAACATGGATGGATGGACAACATCGCGACTTTACTTGAATAATGAGGGTTCAAGCAACACAAGACAGAGGACATTTAAGAAGCTATAATGGTGTATGACTTGACAGTCCAACGTCAGGGATGTACTGTATATCTGATGTGATCTGCTACAGGAAGTAAATGAATTAAGCAGACTGAGGAAGTAAGATGACTGACCTTACTGTAACCAGTTCAAATCAGTTACACGGGTCTTGGACAAAGTTGTTGTCTAGATATACTAGACAACATTATAGACTAAAGCCTCATTTATACTCCCTCTGTGTACGGAAATGCATATATGCGTTTTAAGCGGTATTACCTTCACTGCCGACATACAGGTTTAGACAATGAAACTGAAACACCTGTCCTTTTAGTGTGGGAGGTTTCATGCTAAATTGGACAAGCCTGGTGGCCAATCTTCATTAAATGCACATTGCACCAGTAAGAGCAGAGTTCGAAGGTTCATTTAGCAGGCTAAGAGAACATTTTTGCTCACAAAATTATGGGTGACAAACCACAGTTCATAAGAAAACAAATTGTTGGTGGATCTGTGACCAAGACAGCAAGTCTTTGTGATGTATCAAGAGCCACATTGGGTTGTTTTGAAGGAGCAATGAAACGTTTTTCTCCACCAGCATCACATAGTGACCTGGCCACTATCCTGCAAGAAGAATGGCTTAAAATCCCTCTGACCA
>JAOUQT010079191.1:0-10083 GCA_025769995.1 Xyliphius kryptos
CACACACACACACACACACACACACACACACACACACACACACACACAGTTTTAAAGTTATATAAAGCTGTGTGGTTGGGTGGGTCAGTTGGATTAGTGTAGCAGGTCATTTGTCCAATAAAAACCTGAGGAATAACTGCATTCTGAAATAAAACCAGAAAAACTGTGTTATCCATAAAAATAAAACAAATGTCAAAAATATATAAATAATTTACCAAAAAGAAGAAAAGAGTAAAGTATTCATTAAACAAAATGTAAAATAGAAAAAAGGTTTAGAAATTAGTTTAATATGAAAATACTAACGTTTATTCAGATCACACATTTATATTATTAAACTCTTTCGATTCGATTTGTGATCGATAATAAATGTGAATATATAATCCGATCTAAAACGTGTCGTAATGCATTATAAGCGTTATATGAACTCACGTGATGAAGTCATGATGACGACACTTTTAAGATTCCCACTTCGGTTGAAATAAAATCGGCTGTGACGTCACTAATTACCGTCATCAGCTGAAGCCTTTGATTAAATCCGGGAGCGCGCAATAGAGTTAATTGGTGTGATGAATGAAGGGCGGGAACGCGCGGCGTGGATAAAAGCGCGTGTGCGCGCTTGCTCAGTGCTCGTTCATTAACAATGCGCACTGTGTGGTTGGCGTGGGAGCTGAGCCTCGCGCTCTGGACCTTCTCTGTTCTTCTGAAAGGTGGGCTTCACTCCTGATTCTGTCCTGATGCTGCAGCATCAATCACCTTTAATGACCTTCTAATCTGATCACGTGCTCAGGTTCTCCATAAATTAGATACAGCCTGAGATCTTAAATATTTTATCTGAAGTTTTAGTTTGATCACACTAATGCCAAACCCTGCATGGTTCAGGAACAGAGTCTCAGATTGGACCGTGTGTGGTTCTGTACCCATAATGCTGTTGGTTGTGGGGTATTTAATGCTAAAATATGCAGGTGCTGGTGTGCTTGCTTACAATTGTGTGTGTCCTCCACATGTAACCCATCTGAGCAGTGACCCACAGCCACTGAGTAAGTGAGCACATGTGGGCAGCCCTGTACACAGTGCTGAGGGAGCAATTGGGGTTTGGTGCAATTGGGGTTTGGTGCCTTGCCCAAGGGCACTAGGGTCTCTAGTTAAATACCCAACCCCCCCCAGATACTATGGCTGAAGTGCACTTGAGCAAGGTACCTAATCCCACTTGCTCCCCTGGTGTTGTGTTGAGGGCTGACCACTGCTCTGGGCATGTGTGCTCTCTTCATGTGAGTCACTGCATGGAGAGGTTAAATGTGGAGGACAAACTCCTGTATGTTGGCAGACTTGCTCATGATCACCTTCCAGCCATAGCACTTGGTGGGACCAGGCATCGAACTGGGGACCTTCAGGTCACAGGACTGGCTCCTTAACCACACGCTTACTGAGATCATTATTCTGCACTGCATGAGCTTGTTTTTGTTCCTCTGCAGTGAGCTCTCTGCTGGCTCAGGAGGCCCAGCGCTGTAAGTTTGGACAGTTCTCCTGCAAGGACGGCTTGGACTGCATACTGTACAGGCATCTGTGTGATGGCGAACCGGACTGTGCAGATGGTTCTGATGAGGATGGATGTGCTGCAGAGTGCAGCTTGAGTAAGTCTCTGTAACGTCAGCGTTGTGCAGAGGTGTGAGGACGTGCCGGTTGGTGTGAACTGTAATGGCGTGTGTGCTGATCGCAGGTCAGTTCCAGTGTTCCCATGGACAGCTGTGTATCGAGAGGACGGAGCTGTGTGACGATGTGGTTCAGTGTCAGGATGGCTCCGATGAGGAGGGCTGCTCCACCCCAGATGAAGGTTGTGACCACCGCTGTGACAAAAAACACTGCCTCTCTCAGGCGTTCGTCTGCGACGGAGAAAAGGACTGTGCGGACGGCAGCGACGAGGCTGACTGCGGTGAGACGCGCTCTGTCCCACTGGGTGTCTCTCTGATTCTGTCTTTAAAATGGTTTTAACATGAACCCTCTCCTCTGAACAGATGTGGAACCTGATGTGTTTAAATCGACTGGTGATGAAAAGAAAGTGAGACCGGCCTTCCCTACAGAGAGTCCAGCAGGTGAACCAGGCAGCCGTGTACCGTTATACTGCCCACACGGATCCAAAGCATGTAAAGACGACAGCATCTGTATCCGATATGACCACGTGTGCGACGGTGAGGACGACTGTCCAGATGGCTCTGATGAAGAGGAGTGCGTGTTGGAGTGTGAACCTGGTAGGAACATCATGTCTCTGTCCTCCAGAAGCTGCAGTCTGTAGGTCTTATTGGGAACATGGTTCTAGATTTACATGGTGAACTATTTATAGGGGACCAAAAGGAGTACCTATTGAGTGTGTTGTGGGAGAGAGGTGAACATGCCAATGACCCTGCACTGTGGGTTTACTGAATATTTGATTAGCCTTCACAAGTTGTGAAGCTGCTGATCAATACTTGTGGGTTTTGTAATGAGAACAGTACCTTTGTAATTTGGTCTGTCTGTCTGGTCTTCACTGATTCTGGTGCGTGTAGGTCAGTTCCAGTGCACTCATGGTAAGCAGTGTATTGCGAGGAGGCAGGTGTGTGATGACGTGGCTCAGTGTCTGGACCAATCTGATGAGGATGGCTGCTTTACCCCGGTGGAGGGATGTCCTTACCGCTGTGACAAGAAACACTGCCTTTCTCAAGCCTTCGTCTGCGATGGAGAGAGCGACTGTGCTGACGGCAGCGACGAAGTGGACTGCGGTATGAAGTTCTTCATCTGCTTTACTTCACTGTGAGCTGCAGGTTCCTGATTTTTCACCCCTGTGGCTGTAGGACAGGAAAGCTGCAGCAGCACAGAGTTCCACTGCAGCAGTGGGCAGTGCGTGGCCCTCAGCATGAAGTGTGATGGGCACCCTGACTGCAAGGACCGCTCTGATGAGGAAGGCTGCCCATCCCAGAAGTGCCGTAGGGGTCAGTGGCTCTGTCCGCAGAGTGAGGAGTGTGTGCAGCGGGACCTGCTCTGCGACGGTCAGGTGGACTGCAAGGATGGCTCAGATGAACAGGTACAGGGTTCTGGGTTCCTCCTTTTTGGAACCCTGTGAGGTTGCTGTAAAACTAGACCCCAACTTGAACTGAGAGCTCCTCCAGCTTTAACCGTCTGTGTGCAGAACTGTAAGGAGGCTGTGGTTTACTGTGGAGAGTTTCAGTGGCGCTGTGCGTCTGAAACACAGTGTATTCCCCAAACCTGGCGCTGTGATGGAACCAAAGACTGCAGAGACGAGAGTGATGAGAGAACATGTAAGACCGGCTGCTGGAGTTTAGGGTGGATGTAAATACTTGCATCTCAGGTTTGTTTCTAAGCGTGTGTTATTTTAGGCGAGGCTGTCCCCTGCCCTGCTCACCAGTTCCGGTGTGAGAGCGGCGAGTGTCTGAACCCATCAGTTCTCTGTAACGGTGTAACCGAATGCCAGGATGGTTCTGATGAAGGTGGCGACTGTGTGAACGATGTGTGTGCTGACCAATCTGAGTGTTCACATGCATGCCACAAAACTCCCACAGGAAAAGTAAGTGTTTAGAAATTGAAGGACTGCAGAGTGGTTGACCTGCTGGTGGTGCTGTAGAGCTGCATGGTTCCTGTGGATGGTACTGCATGAGGTAATGGGGTCCTGTGTTTGTGTAGCGTTGTTTGTGCAGGGAAGGCTTTGAATCTGCAGATGGGGGTCTAACATGTGTGGATGTGGATGAGTGTGTGAAGACACCCCGCTTGTGCACTCACTCCTGTACCAACTCAGAAGGATCATTCCAGTGCACCTGTAACGCTGGATACATCCTGGAGTCTGATGGCCACACCTGCAACATCACAGGTATTCTGAGGGGTGTGTCCATAGTGTTGCAGTGCATCTTGGTTATCAGACCTGAAACTGGCACTGGGGTCTTAGTTTTGCACTACTAAAATGAACCCATCCTGATCTCAGGTCAGGCATACCTGCTGGCAGCGGTACAGAAAGAACTCTTACTCCTTGATCTCTGGAAGTCCAGTCCAGATGTTCTCCTGTCTGCTGAAGAGCAGACGGTCCTCTCTGTGGATTATGATTGGTGGGAGCAGAAGGTCTACTGGGTCAACATGGACACTGATGCTGTAAAATGGATCACACTGGATCAGACCAGCAGAGGAACCCTGATTACAGGTGAGGTGTACCTGAACATGATGCTGAACAGGGCGATCTGAGACCTGCTCACATGTCCTGTTCATTCTGTAGGTGTAAAGGTGGAGTGTCTAGCAGTGGACTGGGTGGGGCGGAGCCTGTACTGGGCCGACAAGGCTGAAGGAAGAATCAACTCTGTGAGACTGGAAGGTTCAGAGATGACTCCTGTGGTGATTGTTGATGTGGAAGCACCACACTCCATGGTTCTGATGCCTCAGAGAGGGTGAGTGTTTAGTTACTAAGATTTAAAATGGTGGTCTTGACCTGAAGCCAGTCGAGTTTCAGCCCACTGCGATTTGAATCCTAAAATCAATAGACCTGTGGCAGTAGGGGTTGTAGTACCTGTGGGACACGGTCTCATGGACACAGGCCTCCTGATTAGATTGCTGTGGTCCTGTCTTTTGAACGTTAACTACTGAAGCCTTTGCTGTGGCAGTACCATGCTGTTCTCTGTTTGCAGGCTGATGTTTTGGTCCCAGGTTGGTGCTGAACCTCAGATTGAACGAGCAGGAATGGATGGGTCAGACAGACGGGTGTTGGTGCGGCAGTCTCTGCGTTCTCCTGCAGGTTTAGCTGTGGATTCTCTACAGGAGCGACTTTACTGGACTGATGAGGCTCTCCACTACATTGGATCAGCCACACTGGAAGGAGATGATGTAAAGGTAGACAAGTCTACAAATCTATGGATATGAACCTATGTGGTTCAGGAACCATAGACTCAAACAAGTTCAGCTGATATGGCCCTTCAGCTTCTCTTTGTTCTCCAACAGATCCTGCAGATTGATACTCCTAGGCCATTCTCATTGGCTGTAATTGGAGATACGATGTACTGGTCAGATCCAAGTCGAGGAACAATCCAGAATGCTAACAAGCTCACGGGAAAGCAAAGTCAGGTTCTCCTGAAACGACCCAGTCAGCCACTTGTTCTCAAGGTACAGATATAGAACTGATTAAAATGTTTATTTTAAGAGGTTAGTTTACATGTTCGAATGCTCGTTTTAGGCAGTCCATGAGTTGCTGCAGCCAAGTTTGGAGAACCCATGTGAATCAAAGCAGTGCTCTCATCAGTGCGTCCTGGCTCCTGGTCTGGTCGGAGTGTGTAAGTGTCCTCCCCAATTAGTCCTGGATAAAGATGGGTTTACTTGTTCTGAAACTGCAGATGCCACCCTCCTCCTGTTCGTGTTACCTACAGCACTGTCTCAGGTATGTGCGACTGTGCTGTTTTCATGCACGGATGCAGGAACAGCCCTAAAGGCTCCTTGTACATTACAGGTACACCTGCAGAATGTTCCTGCAGCTGTCGGCCTCACTGATTGGCCGGAACATCAGCAACTCGAACTTCCGAAGGTGAAGCAGGCCTCAGTTGTGGACTTGGTCCTGCAGGAACAGAAGCTGTATGTTTGGGACAGTGCTGAAGCCACTGTAAGCTTCTTTAAACTCCGAGAGGCAATTGTTGCACGACATGGGACCCTGTTTGGGTTAAAGAAGGGCATGATGGTTGCTGCAATGGCAGCAGATCACACCACTATGAACATGTTTTGGAGTGTCATGGACCAGCCTGGGGTGTATGTTACCTCTGCCAATGGGACCATCACCACTTTAATCCTGGGAGAGAAGATGGGTGTAGTGCAATCCATCGCCTTGCACCCTCCAACAGGACGTCTCTGTTACAGTAACTCAGACCTACAGAGAACCAGCACCCTGCTGGAGTGTGCCAACATGAACGGAGAAAGCAGGAGTGTGGTTTGGGATGGAGCCAAGAGTCCAGTCTCACTGACCCTGTCTGATGAAGGTGACCGGCTCTACTGGGCTGACACCAGTAAGTGTTTGAGCTAAAGCCTTATGTAAATCTGAAATACTGAATGTGACTAGTGGAACAAAATACGGGGGGCTTCTATAAGAAGCAGGGTGACTGTTCATGTGGTCTACAGGTCTTGGTCTCATTGGCTCCGTTGGTGTTGATGGTTCTGGATTTAAATCAATTGAGACTGTGGAACCTGTGGTTGCCTTCACATTGTCCAACAAGCTCCTGCTCTGGCTAACTGGAACTGGTGGGTTCATATCTAAACATTCTACAACCTGTAGCCTGCTGTGGAGCTAAAATGATTATCCTTCAGGTTCCACAAAGTGCTGGTTCAGTGAGGACCATCAAACAGCAACACTCTGGTTCGAGGTAAAGGCAGAGGTTCTGAGCATAAAGGCCTTCAGTAAACCGAGTCAGAATGGTACTGTTCACATTTAAAACTTACCCCTGAAATGTTTACTACAGTCTCATTCCAGTCTAAACTCCAGGGTTCTTTCAATAAACAGGAGTTTAAAGCTGCTATAGGAACCTGAACCTCCATATCTTGGTCTTTCCAGGTACAAGTTCCTGTGGAAAGGAGAATGGTGGATGTGCTCAGCTGTGCCTGCCAACACCAGGTGGGAGAACCTGTCAATGTGGTCGTGGATTCCTCCTTAACGGTGAGACCAAGTGTGTTGTCGACCCACGATGCCCATCTGGTGCGGAGTCTTGTTTCCGTGGAGAGGAGTGCGTGTCCCAGAAGAGGTTCTGTGATGGAAACTTGGACTGTGCTGATGGCTCAGATGAAATCTGTAAGTTTAAATCCTAAACCTTCTAATAGTGAATGATGTCAGAACCAACCACCTGGTGTAATTCTTTTGTCAGGTGTTCCAGGTAAAACCTCAGTTAAAGTGAAGGGTAGCGCCAGTGTCAAACCATTAGCTCCCAAAACCCAGCGCCCAACAAAACCCAAAGCTCTGGATGAAGGCGTTTTGCTGAAAAACCGATCCTCTGAAGTGGATGTCCGGGTGGAGGGCGTGGACTCGACGACGTGTGGGACGAAGCTGTGTAACGGCAATGGGGCGTGTGTGATGCAGGATGGGGAGACGGTGTGTGAGTGCGTGACTGGGTTCTCAGGAGATCACTGTGAGACGCAGGCTGAGGGATCTTTACCAGGCCCGGTTATCTACGCCGCTGTTGGACTGGGTGTCGCCGTGGTCGTCCTTGGTGCCGTCATTGGAATCGCACGGAAGAAGAAAGCAGCTGGTCAGAGGTTGGTCAGTTTCTACAATTTGTTATTGACTTTGGCTGGGGGTGGAACCTCAGCAGAACCATAAAGAATGTAGTCTCTAAACAGGCCTTCATTACATCTATTCCGATGTTCCATGACCTGGTTCTCTGAAATGTAGGATTACTGACCATGATCTGAAGGTTCCACCAGTTTAACTACAGTACTGAAGGAACCACTCAGTATCATTTTACAGAATTTATCTTGTAGAGAATGAGATGCTAAGGGTTCTTCATTAAGAAAGTCACTGACCTTATGATTTTTGCTGTGTAGACTGACCTGGTTCTGTTTGGGTTCACAGACAGTCAAGTCCAATCGTCAGGGAAACCAGTATGAGGGACCTGGGTGACGCGGTCTCATCCACACAACAGAAGGACCCAGAGAACCCTCAGGTCTGCTGACTTCAGATCTCCTCAGAACCCAAAAGGACTGTTACTATGATGCTTCTGAACGATAAATAAAACAATGAAAACTAAAGCTACTGTGTCTGATCTTAATCTTTTATACTTTATAATTTTTTTTTTTTTTTTAAATAATCAAACCCCTAATGTTAAGGTTCTGGTTTAGTTCCTGTGAACTCTGGCAGAAGTATTTGAAGTTACAAATGTGATCACAGTTCTGTTGAGACTCATGCTCCAAAACGGCGTTTTAGCCAACTGAGGATCAAGACCATGAGACTGCAGAGAAGTTTCTTTCCACACACCATCACTATCATGAACAGTTGAACACTTAAACACTCCTGTACTGCACTTTAGTAAGCTGGGGTCAGTGTCTGTGAACACAATTGTAACAAAACTGTAATTACTGCCTCCCCTCAATGACATTTTACTGCTGCACTCAGCACTTTACTGGAATTGTTTGCACATGTGTGTTTGGTGAGTGAATGTCTTTTTACCTCTGGGATGTTGTCATTGTGCACCGAAAGCTTCTGTAACCTAACGCAAATTCCTTGTATGTGTAAACATACTTGGCCAATAAAGCCCGATTCTGAAAAATCCTTCCTTCGAATTCTTTTTGAAATGATCTTCCTGTGTGATATCTGTTTGGGGTGTTGGGTTATCATGTATCAGTAGTCATGTTAAAGCGGTTACTAGATCAGCCTTTTACCATCTTAAGAACATCAGTAAGTTTACAGACTTTCTGACTAAACCAGACCTGGAGAAACGTATTCACGCTTTTATCTCCAGCAGGCTTGATTACTGCAATGGTCTCCTAACTGGACTTCCAAAAAAGACCATTAAACAGCTTCAGCTGATTCAGAATGCAGCTGCCAAAGTTCTGACCTGGAGCAAAAGAGATCACATCAGCCCCATTCTGAAGTCCTTACACTGGTTACCAGTCAGTTACAGAATAGACTTTAAGGTGCTGTTACTGGTCTATAAATGTCTAAATGGCGTAGGACCAGTGTATTTATCAGATCTGCTGCAGATATATGAACCGAGGAGAACTCTCAGATCTTTAGGAACTGGTCTATTAGTCCCACCCCAGGTGAGAACTAAACATGGAGAAGCAGCGTTTAGCCGCTACGCCGCTCTTAAATGGAATCAGCTTAAAACTTAAAACGTTCCTTTTTGAGCAGCGCACAGTTCAGATTGATTTGCTCTTCACTGTCTGTTGTTTTTGAGTGTTTTGGTTGTGTTTTCTTTTGTTGCATTGCTTTCTTTTCTATTACTTTTTTTCTTTCTCTTAATGCATTATTTAGTTTTTTCTTTATATATATTTTTTATTCTTTTTTTGGTTGCTCTGTAAAGCACTTTGAGTTGCTCCTGTATGAAAAATGCTCTATAAATTGCCTTGGCTGATCAATCTGAAGGCTGTAAGTTTCAATCCCAGGTCCACAGAAGTTACCAATGTGGGACTGTGCTCAAGACCCTAAACCCTCACTGTCTCTCTGTTGGGATGCTTGTAACTCACGTTGGACATAAAGGTCTTAATGCGTAAACATGGAATTGTGAAACACTAAATGTCACTTAGATCTCAGATGTAATACTCATACAGATGTTTAGCACAGCTTTAGTAAAACTAGCTTATCTACAGATTTAAGTATGTTTCTGAAAAGGGGGGGTGACAGATGGGGGGGGGGTGTCATCAATAAAGTTTCAGAATGATCACATGACCATAATCTCAGATTTTCTCTAAAAAAAACATTCAGCTCTCAGTGTTTCAGATCAGTGACGTATTTAATGAAGTTTCTAATGCACATCAATGTAAACACATTCTATTTAGACCATCAGTAACAACTTTATACAATGGTTCCACTCAGTACAGCACCTGCTCATGCTCTGAGGAGAACCCTATAGCTCCTGACTGCATCACCACCGAGCTAAAGTCTGATGTAGCTGTGAGTTCAGAAGAAAGGATCGGATTATCTATGATGCAAGACTGATGGAGAACCATGAGTAGGACTGAGACTGGGATGGAGAACCATGAGTAGGACTGAGACTGATGGAGAACCATGAGTAGGACTGAGACTGGGATGTTGT
Organism: Xyliphius kryptos; assembly: GCA_025769995.1. Taxonomy (NCBI): domain Eukaryota; kingdom Metazoa; phylum Chordata; class Actinopteri; order Siluriformes; family Aspredinidae; genus Xyliphius; species Xyliphius kryptos. Next base: position 9,753 of record JAOUQT010079191.1, read on the forward strand.
GGTGTAAAGATGTTCCTCAGTCCTGGGAGGTGTTGTAGGAGCCGCAGCTGCTGCACTTCATCCCCAGAACATGGAAGTCCACAGTACTGCGACTCTGACAGTCATTACACAGGATCTACACACACACACACACACACAGAGAGATCACACCTGTACCATAACACAGTATACACTGCACAAAAAGAATGCAGCCCTGCAGGTGGCGCTCTGATTGGACAGCTGCAGTGACCTGAGGTTCTACCTTCACTTCTCGGTGTTTGTACTCCGGAGGCATCGGGGACTGAGCGATCTCCTCATCCATCTCCTCCCAGTGTTCCTTCATGTTCCACGC
>JAOUQT010079200.1:0-10083 GCA_025769995.1 Xyliphius kryptos
AGGATTTAAAATAGCCGGGATGTGGGTGGGTGGGGGGGGGGTTGGGTTTATTGAATATTGGTTCAATATGGGACGCAACATTTATTTGCCAAATACAAAACGATTCTGTATTCTACCCCAGGTATCTTTTTTTCGACACTCAGCAACCATTTATTCACCTCTGCTTTGTTTTGTCAATTTGTAGTTCTACAGTTACAGAATGCATGGTGGTTAGTGCTCTTGTAAGATGATCCTGGATTCAAACCCGGGGTGGAGATAGCCTGCATAGGTTCCCTGTGGGCTTTCTGGTTCCTGGGTGAAATGCTGTTCGAGGCTGCAGATGTTTCATTGTGTGACGTTTAGGTGTTTGTCTGCATGCGTGTGATGCGATGTGTGAGTCCAGTTACTCAGACTGATGTTTGCATGAACTCTATACTTGAATTACTTGGACACCTGGTGCAGCTGTTCTGCCCCTGCAGGATGTGCATGGTGATGCACTTTCTCCGCGAGAAACATATTGTTGAAGGTCATACAGCAGCCTCATATGCAAATGAGTGAGTGTTCACACTCGGCTTTATGATCCACCTTTGAGAAGCTTGTCACATGAAGCAGCCTTTAACTTTGAACTGAAGGATCCAGCATGGCCTCGGGGACTTTATGAAAAAATTAGCCTCGAGCTGCTTGAACTACAAAGGGCAGTGGAAAAGGAGGGGAAAAAATCTATAAAGAAGGCCAATAAAAAAATCCCAAGAGGCCACTTTTATTAGGATGCTATTCCCGGAGGACTGAGGAGCAGGTTTAGTCCTGGGGAAGGACAAGGCAGCAGGTTCAGGGTTTTATTCTCCTTGGTGTTTCCACTCTTTACCCACAAACACACAAAAGAACCAGGCAACATTATTTCTTTTTGATTCTCCGTGGTTACTTTTACATACGACCACATGGGTTGCTTAGTCAATCTTGTCTTAGCTTTAAGACCGTCTCCCGTGTAGTCATATTTAATTGCTCTTTGTATTGCAGTCCCACTGCTGCTCCGTACACAATTGTTCCAGAAACAATAAAGCTGTCCTGCATTCAATCACATCATCGCCGTCAAACCTGATTAAAAAGTAAGACTGCACACATGAAGTACAGCAGGTCAGTCAGACTCACACGATGTCATGGCCTAGCAACGATGGTACCACAGGTCCCTGCTGTGAACCCTGATGCACCTGTACTATGACAGATGTAGGCTTTTATACTTTGAATGCTGAAAGGCACTTTCTTTTATCTTTGGCTCATCTCTAAATACTTAAGTAAAAATCCCGGCTGTCACACCCCAATGGTGTTGAGATGCTTTTCTGTAGATGTCCCAATAACCATGTCTATACTCTAAATGTTACTAGTGGAATACCCGTGCTGCGCCAAAGGGAAGAACTAGGAACATGTGTTTGAATGAGTGATGGCCTTGGAGTTTATATATTTCGAATGAAGGTATTATTACAGAGTGAGCTTTGGGGCGAATAAACATCTGAAATGAAGATGTAGAACGTATATAGTGCGAGTTGTGACAACAACATGGTCGCATTCCTACGTGAATTCAGTATCAGTGGGTTTTCCAAGGACACGATAAGGAATGATGGAGCATTTGTAGGTACTCGCCAAGACCCCAATCCATCCGAGGTGTTTTGTTAGATGGCGATATTAAATGAACAATCGTACAAAGGAACAAGAGAACCTGTTAGTTTTCCAAGAACATGGTAGAAAATCACAAAGCCAATTCTCGGCCTTGAGGGTTCTTGAGAAGACCCCGATGTGAAACTGGAGGGTTCTTGGTTCGATGACGATATTGAACGAACCATCGAATGTTGGAAGGTGAGGTAGCTTAGTGATTAGTGTGTTGAGCTAGCAATCTGAAGGTTGGTGGTTCAAATTCCAAATCAACTGAAGCTACCAATGTAGGCCCTTAAGCAAGGCCTTTAACCCCCATTGCTCTAGAGGGGCTGTATGTGAGCCACTGTGTTCTGACCCCAACCAAAAACTGGGATACTTGTGGGCTGCTTTGGATAAAAGCGTCTGTTGACTGACCAAATGTAAATGTATGTAATTTAAAGACCTGATGAGGATACCATTGCTTGGGAAAGTGGATAATTAGTGATGTGTCGGTCAGTCAGTGAGTAAGGGCCTTTCATTAGTGTAGATTAGAGCAAACCTGAGACTGATTAAATGTATTTTTTATTTTACAGACAGCTGACCCATGGTGCCTCCACATCATACCGTATGAACATTACAATCGATAATATATACAGTGCACCCTCATCCTCAAGTTTTTCTCAAAGAAGATATAAACAAAATGCACAAGCATTAAAACCCAGATGGATCATGTTTTATGCAAGTTGTTGCCTAGTGATGAAGCCGAACGGACCGTTTATTTAAAAAATACCACGCAGAGAAAAATATAATGAGGACTTCCTTCTGCTTTGTCCAGCCGGTTTATAACCCAGAGCAAAAAAAGTCCAGGACCTCTGTGTGAGTGAGAGCTTTAGACACAGGTGACATTTCCCAATTTCACACCTCCAGACCGATGACGGCGGGAGAGAGCGGGGTACAAAGAACAATGGGGTAAATAAACCGTACAGAAGTGGAGGGGTCAGGATGTGCGAGGGAACACATCTTTACACAAGTAAGTATGTGGAGGAGGGGGCTGGAGTACATACATGTGTGTAGGTGCGTGTGATGGTGCAGTAATCCGTGTTATCCCGCAAATGTAATCACATCACGCCGGGGGGCCTGAAACCAATCGTGCTGCAACCTCCAGCAACGCGGTGGATGTGAAATTGCTCTGGTCTGTCCACGAACACGGCAAGCGCGTCTCTTAAAATTTATGCACGTGCACGGAGGCTGGTTATTGGCCGAGAAAGAAAATGTGTACGTTTTCATAAAGTCAGTGAATGTTTAATTGGTTACAGTTCATCCATCTGGGGAATTACAGTGGAGGGACGGGGGGGCCGGTGGAGGTCTCTGAGACGTAAACAGTTTGTAAGGGGAATTAAAGCGTCTGAGTTAATGAATGTTAAAGCAGTTTCAATATAAACATCTTCATACATATAATTAACGTTCAGACGGTAACAATAACTTGCCACCCGCTGTGTAGCATACTCCGCCTAATTGATCCCTCCCCCAGTAGAACGTTGCCGGTCCCACAAACAAAGAGGAAAAGTGGGATGGGGCTCCATCGTGTGTATCCCATGGTTTGGCGACTCAATTATTTATATATATTTATTTTAGGGGTTGGACAATGAAACTGAAACAGCTGGTTTTAGACCACAATCATTCATTAGTATGGTGTATTGCCTCATTTTGTGGCCAATACAGTGCCCATTGGTCTTGGGAATGACCTCTACAAGTCCTGCACAGTGGTCAGAGGGATTTGAAGCCTTTCTTCTTGCAGGATAGTGACCAGGTAACTACGTGATGCTGGTGGAGGAGAACGTTTCCTGACTCGCTCCTCCAAAACCCCCCAAAGTGTCTGAATAATATTTAGATCTGTTGAGTGTGCAGGTCATGGGAGATGTTCAACTTCACGTTCATGTTCATCAAAGCAATCTTTTGCACTCTGCACCAGAATGTTGTGAGCATTGTGATATTTGGAGTTAAACTGTGCTCTTACTCTGATAACTGAACCTTCACACTCTGCTCTTACTGCTGCAATGGGACATTAATGAAGATTGGCCACCAGGCTGCTCTATTTAAGCCTTGAAACCCCAAGATTCAGCTTTGTAGGTACTCGCCAAGACCCAAAACCATCTGAGGTGTTGCGTTCGATGGCGTTAGGGAACGAATAGTCGAATGCAGGAAAGCAAAAAACCGGTTGCCAAGTTACGGCCTTGTAGGTGCTCGGAAAGACCCTGATGTAACACTCGAGGGGTCTTGCGTTTGATGGTGATATCAAACAAACCATCGAATGTAGGAAGGTGAGAATGGTGGGAGAATGTCTTTTATTAGTATATACTGTATCATATACACTGGTACTCACACTAACACAATGCCACGATGTCAGGGTCACTGCAGTTCTGGGAATCATCCACCACCCTAATAAACCCTGCTCTGGGGGGGGGTTGAGGAGTTTTGATGAGGTCTTGGTGCAAATACTGTTTGTACGCTGAACGAATCGACACCATGAGTTTGATTAAATGGGGCAACAACGTGCAGGTTCCCCCTACAGGATGCAGAAATGTTTACGGTTACAGTATTACCACCCTGAGCTCTTGTCCCTCCCACCATCTCAACAGGGTAATAATCATGATAAAAGCATGACAGGCCTGTAATAAATACATGTTCATGGCACAGTGGGGTATTACTGAGGTACACCAGGCAGCTGTGGAACATCTGGAACATGCTGACTCTGCGGCTCTGCTATATCAGTCACACGCGCCGCGGTCGAACGCACACCCCATCGTCGTCGGCTCGATTCCACGGCGACTTGTTTGGATCAGCACACACACCATGAGCAACACGCACAACAGAGTGCAGCACCGTGCGCCCGATCCCGAGCCTATCCCGATCATTTCAGCAGCGATCACGTACTTGAAGGTGGGCTCTGACATCATCGAGTGTTCCCAATCAGGACTCATTGTGTGATGTAGCTGAAGCATCCTCAGCGCAGCGGTAATTAGATAATGATTCTGTTAGCTAAGGACTCAGCAGCTCCTCTCAAATCTAATTCTGCTATTTTTCTTAATAACATTCTTCATTCCTCGATTCGAGTGAGCGGCTCATTTCCGCTCGACAGTGAGAGCTATATGACCGTGAACCTTTGGGACGTATGGGGCACGGAAGGAGGAATGCGAAGATTGGATTTGGCCAGCTTGGTTGAACTGAGCTAGAAGGTTCTCCCTCGACGGTTGAGTGATTAAAATATCAGCTGTGATTAGAACCAGCACCAAAATACAGACCTGCAAACATCTTTATTGTTTATGTTTACACAATACGAATTTCATTCTGGTCCCAAAAGGAATTTAACATCAATTAATTCTATTCAATTTATTTGTCACATGATAATTGTAACGAGTACAATGTACAGTACGGCAAAATGAACCATCAACCCGTCCCTACAGGACAAGAAGACGTAAATGAGAAAATCAGAAATCGATACAGTAGGAGCGCTAAGAGAAGAAATATAAACAGGCCTCAGATTTTGCTCGCCAAGGAGTGCACTTTGGAAAACTTTGCACACAGGCACAGATTCTACGTTAGACGTAGACAGGCCACTAAGACAGATATGGGGTCAGGTTAAACTCCAGCTTCAAGTGGCCATCGCTTTATTAGCAGTACGGCGCTCACACGGACCTGTCTTGTCTGACCTGGGGATCCAAGCTGTGGAGATGCATTCAAGCAGGTGAGAAAGGAGAAAAACTGGGTGGTAAATCAAAAATACATAGCACAGAGCTTTCTGGAGGTGTTTATCTATAAACACTAGCACCAAAGGTCAGTTTGGTCAGGTCTGATAACATGGAAGCCAAAACAAATAAGACTCAGTCTTTTTGGCAGAGATCTCATCCATTTTGCAGCACAAACTCCTCTGGTTCGGGGTCTCCCATTACAGATTCGTTTGCAGAGCCGATAGCCGCTCCGCAATGGATTCCAAGTTGAGATTCAACCAATGCTAGCAGCTCGGCCCAACCCGTCAATCATATTGGGTAACTTGTGGGGACAATTTACAAGCGACCCCAACTTCTTGTGATTTCCTGACTCAGGAGAATGCCTGTGATCAAAAGTCTGAATAGGTAAACATTTTCCACATCCTCGATCGATGGAGTAGCCAGGCACACTTCCACACGTCCATCGTGTATCCAGCTGAAAACGATCCATTGGGACAGGCAGGTTCCCCCAAATCCTGGCTTCTCGTTAAGACTTAATTAATTCCATTTCTTGTTTTAAAGAGCAATGCCAAGAGAGTTCCTGCAGATGAGACGAGACACAGAAGCCAAGCAGGATAAATAGGGATGGAGGGGTAAAAAAATGTGACCGCCTTCCATAAAAGCACAGAGAGAAATGATAATGTTTAATAATTATATAGAGTTTTGAGTAAATACAATAAAATCCATCTGTTTCCTCTTTACTCTGCTCTCTGATGATCAGGACCATGGACAGAGCAAGCACTTACATTTACATTTAGTTATTCAGCGGACGCTTTTATCCACAGCGACCTACAAGTATCCCAGCTGGGTTGGCTTCAGAGCAATGAGGGTTATGGGTCTTGCTCAAAGACCCACAATGGTAACTTCAGAGGACCCTAGATTGCTAGCCCAACACCCTAACCAGTGAGCCACCACACCCACACAATTAAGGCTGGTGGATGATTCTCAGCATTCAGTGACACATGGTGGTGTGGTATTGTGTTGCGTTGCCACGAAATGTCTGTAGCATCATGTGATCACTGATGAAGGTTTAGAGGATAATTACACAAACTGTGCAGCAACAGATGAGCACTGAAGTGTGTATACTTGAGTAGATGGATACTCGCAAAGAATTTTAAGTGGGTCGGCAGGTAGATGGGTAAGTGGGCAACCTAAAATATGTATAAACAATCTTTGTCCACATGGTCCATTATGTGCTATTATTATTATTATTATTATTTTCATTTTTTTTGTTTTTTAAAGACTATATCTAAAGTCGGCACAAGTCAGTCATTTCTGCGGTTCTGTTCTGTCCGTCACCGGTCCTTGATCCGAACTCGGAATTTCCCAGAACATGGCATTATCTCTTCCTACAGACAGCCAAACTGATTATTTTAAACATACAGGGAACACACGGCACAGAGATCCATTACTGATACACAGAAGGTCTCTCGCAGGAGGGAACCTGTCCTCGGCGAGGAGATGAGACGTAGATAGATGGACGGGATAGAAATGGACAGTAGGAGGGTGACAGCAAATATCTTCCTGTTAAATCTCAGCATCGTGGCTCTGAAGGACAAGTGCAGGATTTTTTTAAATACTGTCATGTGTCACCTGCTCGACATGTTGTAAATGTGTTAAGACGGTGCAGGAGGGAGATGGATCGTTTTGCGGGACGTTCACTGTAAAGGAATTTCATATTTCCATCCGTCACATGGCTGCCGTGGGAACCTGATCGCGAATGAAATATCAGCTGTCGGAAGCCTGCACGATTTATTACTGCATAATGTTTCCTACCGAAACCTGACTGAGGTAACGACGCAAAGGGTTTAACGGAATAAATTATTGCTGATTTTAAATAGCTTTCACGTTATTCATCATAACAACATCCCTGAAAAAAAATACGTGGCGTTTTATCTTTAATTTAGAATTTTTTCTTATTCACATTGTGTGTGTCACAAAAGTACGACAACAAGCTGCGGTGGAAGGCTCTGTGAGGCTCTGTTAGCAGAATGGTAGCCTTGAATGCCGCCATCTTGGATTCGACTTCAGTTGGATGGTGGGTGTGTGACCTATCAAACTACAAGAGAAGTCACCAGAAATGCAGTGGTGGACGTTTCCTTTATTTTGAGACAGCCTGCATATTTATACAACACAGGCGGTTGTTTTTGAATGATTGATGGCTTTGGAGGTTGGTGGCAATTAAAAAAATCTAACATGAATATGAGGTGGCACGGTGGCATAGTGGTTAGCACGTTCGCCTGTCAGCGCTGAGGGTTCCCGGTTCGAATCTCGATCTGGGTGGAGTTTCCATGTTCTTTCGTTGTCCGTGTGGGTTTCCTCCAAGTTCTCGGGTTTCCTCCCACAGTTCAAAAACATGGATTCCAGGTAAATTGAATGCTCTATATTTCCCATATAGTATGTGGCTGTGTGAGTGAGTGTGTACTCAGCGATGGATTGGCGCTCTGTCCTGGGTGTATCTGCCCAGCGCCCGAGACGTTCTTCCCTGGATGGACATTGCGACTCTAGGAGAGATAAGCGGAGGATAATGGATGGATGGATGAAAATAAATATGTGGGATGAATATAGTGTGAGTTGGGACTTCGGCATCAACATACTGGCTTCCTTATGGAAATTTATCAGTAGGTTTTCCAAGCACACCATGACGATTGATGGAGCCAAGGTCTCTGTAGGTTCTCGCCTTCCGAGGTTTTGTGTTCGGTGGTGATAGTGAACGAGCGATTGAATATAGGAAAGCAAGAAACCATTATCGTAGGTTATCATCATGCCAGGTTTCTGCGCTGTAGGTACTCGGGAAGACCCTGATGTGACCCTATAGGGGTCTTGCATTCAATGGTAATATTAAAGGGATCATCAAACGTAGAACGTATTTCGGCTTTGTAGATACTCAGGAAGTGGAGTATTTTATTTTTTATCTTTACTGTAATACTTTCTTATTCTTATGTTAATTCTTTAACAGGTAGTTAAACATGTAGATCATGGTATTATTAATTAAGGTCATAACTTGGCTTCAGTTCAGTTACAATCAATATTTTGCCAAAGAACATCATTAAATATATTAAACATATGTTCAGAGTTTATATTAATCTGTGTAATTCCGCGACACTCATTCTATATATCTGTATTTTATTCAGTCCCACCGCTTTTAGTGTATAACGTCCAACACCTAGTCATGTGTTCTTTCAACCTTGTTGGAACAGTTTGGGGAAGGCCCTTTTCTGACTCACTTGTCACTAACTCTCCCACTTCCCGATTACCTACAAGATTTAAACTTTCAAAATCTCATCGGGGGCCACCAGGGGACCCAATCTTAAACACGGGCCCTACTCTAACTGGGCACTTCCACTCACCTCACAAACTTCAAATTTGGCGGAGATCTATAGGATAACCTCTGCAGTCATAGAGATATCAAGAGATCTCACCAGGGGACCCAATTCATAATATGGGCCCTACTCTAGCGATTGTCACGGTGGTAGAGTACAGGGGTTGACTCAAGGCGCTTGGCGTATAGTGACTGTTGAACGGGTAAAATGGAGGAAATGACGCTAGATAGAGTTTAAAAACAACTGTCTTTTAACTTTAATGTTGTTATTACGTTTAACGTACCAGAAATGTGCACTTTCTCTTTTCTTTCTTTTAAATTGAACCAGATGAGCAAGTAAAGTTGGATGAGTTTACTGTACCACACAGAGCCCTGACCTCCACTCCATCAAATCAATAAAAACAGACATTAATTAGCCCCATAATTAAATGACAGAGTTTGGGGGTGAGGAGGAGTGGTTTTATAAACATTTTGGCAAAATAAAGCACAGATTTATTTTAAGGGAAACAAATAAGCCTTGGGCCGTATCATCCAAACCCCCTTAAAGGCAATGAAAGCGATAAACGGGGGATCTTTTTATTTTAACGGTCGTGTGTAGATCAGTGGGTCCACACGCATTTTTTGTGTTGAGTCGACGAGGCCACGATGAAGTGACGCCAGACCTGTAAGACGCCGCTCTAGACTGATCATGTGTGCATTTTAACGAGACGAGGGACACAGACAGCGAGGTCGTGAGAGAGACGGATTTATCCACTGCTGCATAATTCATAGCAACATGTGAAACAAGGCATACGATTAGTGCGGCGCTGCTCATCACTCTGCTCCAGTGTGGACTCCAAAAAATGCTCACGAGAAGGAAACAGAAGATCAGAAGATAAAGATCTGTATCACTTTAATCACACTTCTTTATTTTTTAATAAAGAGGCCTGATTCAGTGATTAAGTTCCTAACTTGTGATTATCGATGGTTAGAATGTACCCCCCCCCCCATATTCAGAAAAAACATCTTAAAAAACTTTAAATAAGCCCCGCCCCGCCGTCTTCAGAGTCTGTATAAACGTCATAAGTGACGTGAATGGTGGAGAACAAGCCAAAAAGTTAAATCAGATGAACTAAATGTGCAAAATGACAAAAAGGGGTGTACAGTGCCGCCCCTGTGCACAAATGACCCAATGAGCACAAATTATCAAAAAGTGGACAACAGTGATCAACTTCTAAAGAAGCGTCCGCTCACGGTGTTATTTATAGCGCTCGCTATAATGTCATGACAGACGACGAACACAACTATGGGATGTGAAAAGCGGGACTCAAACAACAGCTGGGATAGGAACGAGCTTTATTACAGAGAGTATTAACCTTAAAACTGCCGCCGTTCGGCCAATGGAAC
>JAOUQT010079219.1:0-20249 GCA_025769995.1 Xyliphius kryptos
GAGGCAGGCACAGAAAAAGTCTTTTCAGAGTTATACTCATAAGCGTAAACGGGTGGATGTTGCCATGCGTTTTTGGGATTTTAACTGGGACTGTGTGCTTTTTGGCAACAAATGCACTAAGTGGGTCTGGTGTAATACCCAAGATGAGTATGCAGAAAAACAACTCGTGCCCACTTGTAAGTATGGCAGAGGATCAGTGATGCTGTAGGCATGTTTCACCTCCAAAGGACTGGGACCCTTGTAAGCATACACAGTATTATGAACTCTTTGAAATATCAGGACATTTTAAATCAGAATCTGGTGGCCTCTGCCTGAAACCTGAAGATGGGTCCTTGGTTAATTGGTTAACGATCTAAAGCGTGAAGTTGGAGATTTGTTTGCTTCCATATTGATAAATGAGATCAGTGCGAAGCAGCAGTGGTGTTTTATTAAGTTTGGATTTCGCTTAACAAACAAGTTCATCCATAAAATGTTTATGGCAGTTGGCACCGTTCACTGCGTTGGTAATCAGGGCCAAAATCCGTAAATGAACTAAATGATAAAGTCGGAAGCACATAATTTGACACTTGTATAATATAGACGCATTAACTAATTATGTGACTTTGGAAAATATGCCTGGACCAATTCTTATTTGGGAGGAAATTCATGTGCACTGATTTTATCCATTTATTCTATTCCATTCCACCTATAGTTATTTTAATTCTCAGTTAATTTGGGTGGGGGGTCATTATATTACAGGCAAATCATTAAAATAATCTAACAGACACATGGTGCCTGCAAAGGGTTTGTAATGTCAATTTCCTTGGATGGAAGTAAGCCGTATTGGTGTGTCATTTACAAAAAAACAAACAAAAATATGAGCTACGAAACTTATTGAGGCTGCAAATGCATTAAATCTGGAAAAGTTTTCCCAAAATTTTAACTGAATCCATCCATCCATTATCTGCTTCATATTCCTCTACTAGGGTCTCGGTGGGGTGCCCCATGCCCATCCAGGGGAGAACATCTCAAGCGCTGGGCAGCTCACTCACACATCGATATACACATTACGGGGCAATTTAGAGCATTCACTTTACCTGGAATCCATGTTTTTGGACTGTGAGTGGAAACCAGAGAACCTGGAGGAAACCTATGGGAATCGAACTGGGAATCCCCAACGCTGAAAGGCGAACCTGCTAATCACTAAGCCACCCTGCCGCCCTTCAACTGAATCAGTCTACAAAATGAACTAAAATTTTGAATTCTACTTGTAAATTTGCAGTAGGCTTTTCAACTGCCATTCATAACTTAAAAACATGGTGATGTGAACCTGAGGGAAACACTTTAGTGTGTCGCAGACAACAGTTACTAAATGTGTTCACATTTAACGATAATAATTGTTAATTTAATTTAAATACTGACAAGTCCATCCATCCATTATCTTCCGCTAATTTCTCTACTAGGATCGCGGTGGGGTTCCCCATGCCCATCCAGGAGAGAACATCTCGGGTGTTAGGTATATACACCCAGGACCGGGCGCCAATCCATCGCTGGGCACACACTTACTCACTCACGCACTAAATGGGGCAATTGAGAGCATTTAATTTACCTGGAATCCATGTTTTTGGACTGTGGGAGGAATCTGGAGATCCTGGCGGAAACCCACGCGGACACGGGGAGGACATGGAAACTCCACCCAGATCGGGACTCAAACCAGGAACCCCAAGCGCTGAGAGGCGAACCTGCTAACCACTAAGGCACCCTATGCTGACAAGTCGTTTTATCTCTTTGTTAAAAAAAGTCATTCAAATCATCAAGTCCTGTTTTTCTGTATTTGGTCCATTATTGCATTTTAAGAAGTATCTCAACTTTTGTTAAAATATTTTTTATAATATCTTAAATTATTTACTTAAGTGGTACAACTCAGCAGATTAAAGTCCGTAAGCGTTGAAAGTGATAACAACAAAGTGAACAGATGAAAGTGAATGTTACTGAGGTTTTTTTTTTGTTCAGTTCTCCTAATTTTTAAGGTGTAAATCTTAAAAGGAAAAATACACTAAATGGTATTTACCTTTTGCAAAAAAAAAACGGACACATTTTTATCTCAAGGCAGCAGCCTTCCTGTTCCAGTGGGAGACCTTTTTAATTGTAATCCTACTGAAGACGTGATGCACTGTTTTGTTTTGTTTTGTTTCTCTACAGTCAAATAAATACATGGCCCCATGTGGTTCTTGGGGTAATGATGATGGAAGGCAAAGGGTAATTGAGAATGATTTGACTCTGTCCAATGCAGAGTTGATACAGAGTCTCTGTGAGTTTCTGAAGTGGCAAGAGTCAGCAAGTCATGCCAGCTCCATTACTAGGCCATCGTTCCCTCGGCCAAGTCTGCATAATTTTCATGCTTAAATGGATTTCTTGTGAATGCTGCATGTTCTAATGAGATTTCCCTCCCTTTTACACCATCTCTCACACTCTGGCTACCCTGTGCTCCCGTTTGCTGTCATTCTCCCTTCCTTCTTTCTCACTCATACATTTATACCCAGGCTATTTCTTTGTGTTTTCTAATGCCTTTCTCTCTTTCTCTCTCAGATATCACTTGCCTGTCAGTAAAGAAGGAGGTTTATGTATGATTGAAATAGCTGCAGCTAATGGAACCGCTAATCGATGCCAGAAATACGTATCTGAAGCCTTGTCAGAGGTAATGCCAATACTATCGGTGTCATCAAATGAACTTGGTTTGGAACTTTGCAAGGGCATATGGACATGTTGTGTTTATGTTATCTTACGTTTTCAACACATTGTGAAGGTGTGATGGCAAAGTTCATCCTGGTGTTTGCTAATTAATTAATTAGCAAATGGAAATTTCACGCAAAGCGTTTCCACCATGTGCTTATTGGTAGTCTATACCATAAAAACAAAAGCCCACCCATGCACCTTGCATTTCGATGACTAATACAATAGCAGATGGAAATCAGATTTAACAGCAGATGGAAATCAGCCGTAAATTTGTCTCTGCTCATGGAGAAAAAAAATAATTGGTTTGTCATAGTGATGCTCATTAAAAGGATGTGCACGGGAGGCTAAACCAGATATAATTAGAGACCCTAAAATAGAATAATAGAGAAGTAATAAGGGTACCCTACTTTTACAAAGGTCTTATTGTGTTTGTACGAGCTTACAAAGTTTTATGTCTCAAAACATTGGCTACTGCACATAATAACGGCCTTATATGAGTATATAGGAAATAAAAATTGATTTAAAATGACTTTGCATTTTTTACATGTGCTCATTAGCAATACAGCCAAGATAAAGTGATGCCTAACATTTATTTTGGCAATGAGATATGCAAAAATGGGCTGCTGGTGAAATAATAGACAATGGTTCAATTAAGGTTGCCATGTATAGATTCTGCTGAATGTGCAGGACTCATTTGGATTAGACAAAAAATGCTCACTTATTCCTTCTTATATTAAGAATAGGGTAAACAAATATTAAAGATTTTTCCTGAAAAAGGAACAGTATTTTTCGCTGATTCAGGTGAATGTGGATGTTGATTTGATTTGGTAAGGGTATTGCTTTTTACGGAGAGAGATTTCACTAGCCAAAACTTGAACTGCAGAAATGATAAAGAGCTCTGTTATAAGATGACAATAGATGAGGTGGAAAAGTAATGGAAAAACCTAATAATACATTTAGTTATAATGAGAGGTTTTGTGTTCACAGTTGGGTTCTCCTTTTGTGGAGGGCAGATTTATAGGCCTAAAACTGTGCAAAACATGTCATTTCACTACATGAAGTCGGTCTTTAATGTGAAAATGTATTCGTATCTTGGGCTCTAGTGCTTTTTGTGAAGGTTTAGTGATTGAGGTTGTGATTATAAATGTTTTTCTTGTCATGACTAATGGTTGTGAAAGCCATTCGTCAATTCAAGCTTCATACTTTGTAATGCTTCATCTTTTTTTTGTTTGATTTTACTTTTTTGTTAAGGCAAAGAACCAACAGGCATGCTAATGTTATTTAGACTTAATGGTTAAGTATTTCGGAACTCTGTAATTATGAGTCATATTAACTAGATTAGTTTCTGAAAGACAGTTTTAATTACTTTTTCACAGCTCGGGAAAAATAATAGAGGGACATTTTTAAAGCTTTCATTTCAAACAGACAGTTAAACTGTGTGAAACTGGCAGTCTATTTCAAAACTGTACGTTTTTTTTTTTTGTTTTCAATTATGTATGATTAACACAAATCAAGATAAAAGCGAACATTGTAGAATGGAAAAGTTCAACCACTGTGTAAGCATTTGATTGATATTAAATATTCATAATCAGTACAACATTATCATGTATTATTTGCTAATGCTGCCTGGCCCAAAAAAATATGGGCGGATATCGGCCTGCCTCACCGACATATTAGTTAGGATGAAAATTAAACCCTCTATTTATCATGACCTGACCCTCCAAATTGAGGGTTCCACAATCTCTCCAACTGACTCGCTCCGTAATCTTGGTTTTTCAATTGACGATCATCTTAAACTTTCAGATCATGTCATGGAAACTGGCCGTTCTTGCAGATTCATTCTGTAGAACATCAGGAACATCAGACATTTCCCAACAGAACAGGCTGCTTACCTGCTAGTCCAGGTCCTCATCCTATCCCGGTTCGACTATTGTAATGTTCTGCTTGCTGGTCTCAATGAACGAGAAAAGAAGCTGCGAGACTCAAAAACTCCCCATAACAAACACAATTTCACAAACACATTACAGTCACACCGCAACACTTTCCCCTCACTGGTCACCCAAATCAACTTCATCTCCTCTATTTACCTCATACTCATCTATCTACCTCATTTACATGTTAAAAGTATACATATGTGCTATAAAATCTACATAATTTGCTGTCTTTGTTATATTTTATACTATGCTAAATTTTAGATGTAAAATTGTTGCAAATGTTTATATTCTCAGTTGTGTGTGTATATATATATATATACATAACTTTAAAGAACAGGGTTAATCTGGGTCCGTGGGCCATTATTTCACCACACCTGATGATAATTAAGCCTCCATGAATCCTTGAAAATAACAATTAAGCCTGACAGAAGGTGCCAGCTGAAAAAAGAATCACTGGTTTAAAACCAGTTTTAGATCGGCTAGTAAGTATGAAAAATCTATTTTGGCCCACAACTTTATCCAAGTTTTAAATTTTGGCTCGTTATGTATTTTAGTTTGACACCCCTGATCTAGAGAATACCACTCAACAAAAAAAACAGTATTGTTTATTAGACATTTGTCACACAGGACATCATTTTTTTTTTATCTTTGTTAGCATTAGCTTCCAACAGCTACAGCTAGGCTACACATAAAATCACAATCATCCTCGACTGTTTGAACATAGAAACCTTAAAAACTTTTTTTTTGTTGTTTTGTTTTACATGTAGTAATCGTATACTGTAGGTTTGTGTAGCCCACGACACCGCAACTTCACAATAACAGCAGGGAAGCGTCAACATGGCAGAAACTTGATGCATGACTTGTTGGAAAAATGCCTTTTTATTTGACAGTCACATGTTAAAGAAACTGGAATGTGACCCGGGGCAAAGCCAATACATGTGTATAGAGATTGCATTGCTCCATGCACACATTTCTCTGATGTTTAATTTGACTGAAATTTCACAACCCTTTAATTAAATAGGGTGTCGTTGTTCAATAAGCTGAGTAATGTACCTAGCAGTTCACACCAATCATCATCTAAAACAATATTTTAAAACATGGTGTTACACTGCGAAATACCTATACAGATAAAAAAAAAAGTCTTATCTAAATTGGTGTTAATAATGGCTTCTTTTTTACATCCTGCTTTTTCATTCAAGATTGTGTACTTATTATATTAAATAAAAGTAGCTTACATTATATTACACAATATACAAGTCGCAACTGCTGCATCACAGTCCAAAAACATGGATTCAAGCCTGCTGTAAATGGCCCCAAAGTCTGTGTGTCTGTGCGTACAGACTACATTGGGTCCTGGATGTCCTGGGTGTATTTGCCCAGCGCCTAAAACGTTCTCCCCTGGATGGGCATGGGGTACACCCCCCCGCACACATTAATGAATTAATGAATATTTGGTCCTCCATACTCATATAAAGAGATGTTACGTCAGTGCAGTTATATATGAGTCATTGTCAGATGATCAAGTCAGACCACCATATTTACTTTATGGGCAACAATCCAGAAAGCACTGCAATCACAAATGTAAACAGCTGCTGTTCTCACTGTCGTAGGGATTGTCATATTTTTAGATTTAGAATTAACAGTTAGGTAGGTAGTTTGTACTAGACTGGCATCTGCACTGCACCAACAGTGATGATTCAGATCTTAAAACGTCAGAGCTCAGCTTTGACATAAAATCCCACACACTGGAGAGAAAATGGTCTGATATTCTGTCACTCTGTCAATATGATTATAGTTAAAACCTGGCGCACAAATACAGCCTTAAAGTTGTGCTGATCAGCAGTTCTGATTGACTAACGCCCTGCACAAAGGTTTGTGTTTTTTAGTTATGTTTCTGCTTTCCTATAATTACAATAGCACACCCCCTTGACTGGCCTTTCTAAAACACAAAAATGTTTAATTCATGAATGCTTTTCATTTTAAACCATAATCACAGTAAATATTCAATGTAGTCTGCTAACAGTTAGCATTGTTGTTATGCTAACTAAATGGTCTGTTCAGTCGAAAGCCTTCATTTTCTTCCTTCACTGTTGAATAAAACTAAAAAATGACCAGGTCAAATAAGACTGCTCCTGTGACAAAGATTATCTTCTACATCTATGATACTTTTATGAACATATACAGAGTGCAATCAAATCCAAACGATGTATTTTCAGTTTATATGTGCTTGATAGACGATAAAACACATTACATTTTAAAAAAAATCAATTTGAGATGTGAGAATCTTAGAGGTTTAATCTTTCTTGTACATAATTATAAAACAAATGTATGTAATCATAACCTTTTTTAATCTTAGGTTGTCTTTGGACCCACTTTCTTGGGAGGTGTGCCAATTTTCTCTGAGCATCATGACCGCATAAGCAATGTCTCTGGTTTTGTGGGCTGCATTAAGAGGCTACAGGTCAACTTCAAAGAAATGTACATAATGGGAGCTGCAGTCCGAGGCCAAAACATCTACAACTGTGATACACCAGTTTGCAATCATCAACCGTGTCGCAACGGAGGCACTTGTATGAGGTAAGATTGACACATCTTGGTCTAAAATTTATCTTTCTTGAATCTTTCATTTTTAGATCACAATAAACGCAATTTATTGTAGAGTGGAAGTGCATGTGGGTTGACATGATTAAAATTCGCAAAAACTATAGTAATAGCAAGTTGCTGAAATCTTGTACATGGCCCAAAAATATTTATAGATTTTATTTTGCTTTCCATAATATTAATGGTTAAACTGAATCTGGTATTCATAATGCATTATTAACACATTTATAAAGCTTAAAGTATTCATAAGGATTTAGAACACTTGTTATACGCCTTTCTTAATGTCCATTGAAGTGTTATAAAGACAT
Source organism: Xyliphius kryptos (assembly GCA_025769995.1). Classification (NCBI taxonomy): domain Eukaryota; kingdom Metazoa; phylum Chordata; class Actinopteri; order Siluriformes; family Aspredinidae; genus Xyliphius; species Xyliphius kryptos. The sequence goes on from JAOUQT010079219.1 coordinate 7,559, forward strand.
GCCATAAGGCTTTGTAACCCAAAGGGACATAATGCTTTATAAATTATATATGTTAACTGGTTATTAACTTATTATAGAGTCCATTGACATAAAGCCTTATAACGTTTGTGTTTAACGAGGGATTTTCCCGAAAATTGCTTTATAAGTGTTTATAACAGTTTGTAAAACATTATAAGTCGTGTTTACAGACATAAAGTAAAGTGTTGTCGTTAATGACCTCTTTGAAAGAAACTACGTACACAGCAGTACATAATGCCTTATAAAAGCTTATAAATGCTCTTTACAGACTCTAAGTAAAGTGTAATCATATTGTTTTCAGTAATAATGTCTAAACATTCACAGAATCTAAAGTTTAAATAAGTTCACATTATAACGATTATTTCCCTTTGTGTTATAAATCCTTATATGAAATTGTTATAAACAATTTAGGACTACCATTAAAAACATCTATGTACATTAACAAAGGCTTTTGAAAAATGTTCGAAAGCATTGTGAATTCTTTATAATGTAATATAAATACTGGATCCATAGAAAGTGGAACCTGAATTTCTTTATAAATAATAAAAGCTTCATGGCCAAGTATAATTTTAACTAAAAGCATTTATATCTATTGCATAATTATTATTCAGTGGTAAGTTGAGTTCCCTTTAATTTTCACCTTTATAGAACACGTTTTATAATCTAAAAATGGCAATAAAAAACAGCATCATTCAGCATAAAGTGGAAACATTTGCATTGATCCATTATCATGTCTTGAAATCCTTGAAAATCCTAATGCATCTGAGAAAAAAAGCATTAGTACGGGAACAATAGGTAATCGTAACCCAAGCCCAATCACATCATTCTTCAACTTTAAAGTTCAGAGATTATCAAAAGTAATTTACTACCATGGCAAAAGCAATTCCACACTCAAGGACTGGACTGCACAAAATGCTGCTCTTTTATAAGCTCCAGTATTTTTACTAACTCACAAGGTTGGACAGGACTTTTTTTTTTTAAATTACATTCATAGATTAAATAATATTGTCAATAATAGGATCTAATATGATATCTGAATATGACCTTAATAAACAATTAGTAAGGCATAATATATTTTTTCAGAGGGTCAATAAATTTAATTAATAAAAACCTGTTTACAAGACAATTTGCATACTTAGAGTTACAATATACTTTCACTTTTCTATGCCATCTAAAAAGCCCTCTAATAACATTTATTATTAATTTTACAGAAATATGCACTGCTAAAAAAAATAAAAGAAACACAAAAAACACATCCTAGATCTCAAAGTATAAAAGATTTTAGTTGAAAATCTTTATGTATTAGATAGAGGAATGCATTGAGAACAAAATAACATAAATAATTATCAAAAAGTAAATCAAAATTATTATCCTATAGAGGTCTGGATTTGGAGTCCTACTACATTTAGTCATTTAGCAGAAGCTTTAATCCAAAGTGATTAAAGCTCAAAATCAAAATGGAAAATGAAATGGCAGGCTGATCCAACTTCAGTTGAAATTCCTCAAGACAAGTTAAAATGAGGCTCAGTAGTGTGTGTGGCCTCCACGTGCCTGTATGACCTACCTCCAACACCTGGGCATGCTCCTGATGAGGCGGTGTAGGTCCCCCCCTCCATGTCTTCTGGTATCTGCTCCATGCTCTGAACTACCTGAGCAACTTCTGCAACTTTATTGGGGTTGTCTTGCTAAGTGCCTCTCATTTTTACCTGTTGTCTGTTCCATTTGCACAACAGCAAGTGAAATTGATTCACAATTGGTGTTGCTTCCTAACTGGACAGGTTGATTTCACAGAAGTGTGGTTGACTTAGATTTACATTGTGTTGTTTAGGTTTTCCCTTTACTTTTTGATCAGTGTATATAGTCTTATTACAAAGTTATAATTTTGTTTTAAAGCAGATTTAATCTCAAAAAAACATTTTTTGTTTTTGGTTTTCTTGGATGTATTGCATATTATATTTAATAAATACATGAATATAACCAGGAATATCTGTCCATAATGCTGAGTCACTTCCACAACCACGGAATAAAAAATCAAAACAAGCCAGACTGGAAAATGATCAGGTTGGATGATACTATAATGTATGTTTTTTTTTTTCTTAAACTACTGACTTGTGTTGTTCTCTCGTGTGTAAGTAGCTTTGGATATGTGTCTGCTAAATGAATAAATGGGGTAACACCCCCTCACTCTTACATAAAGTTTATCGTAACTAGTTTAACAAATACCTTCCACATACTCCATCACCATACATAGGTGTCGCCGTGTCTCAAAGGAGCAGAACATGCTGACGACGAATGGGTTCTCAGCAAATGTCAGGATGTCTCGTTCCACAAAGACCTGCTGGATCTGGTTCCTCATGATCAAGTTCTGACGGTTGATCTTTTTCATTGCAAACCGCTGACGAGTTTCCTTGTGCCTCACCAGGTAGACAGCACTGCAAGAAATGATACACAGGGTGTAAAATGCCAGCACTTTCAAGGCCCATTTTTAAGCTTTTCCAGCACCTTTCAGCTGTGTTAAATTAATGGATTTTTACAGCAACCTGTCTAGAGACAACAGATGAAGCTAAATCTGGCACATTTACATTGATGTGTGACCTGAAATGTTGATCAATATGCACTGTCCCTGTTAAATAAATCAATGACAACTGTGATATCTCAAAATTGCAATTCAATGATAATATAATTGCAAAACTATTTTCCACACTTCACAGTAAGTATGCTACTGCGAAAAGAAATACTGGTCAGTAATGGATTTATTAATGTCAGTTTCACACAATTTAAATACTAATGTATTTCACTGCACATTTACCCCATTCATTTGATTAAGTAGTCACTGTAGTATATCAAATTTGGGGGCTAGTTCAGAGCATTTATACATATACTCCAAATTGTTGATTCGCTTTTTGTCCCAGCATAAGATGGTATTATATTCATGTTAACACAACAAGAAATGAAAGCAAACTAAGATTAAAGAAGGCAACTTGTGTTTTTTTTCCACTTTTTTTTTTTTCACTGGCTTTTCCTTATTCCTTACGTTATAATGCTGTAGAATAATAACAGTTAATCAAATTTTGGATAAAAAAAAAAACAAAACAAAACACAGAAGTGTTAAAACTATGTTACATCTGGGGGAATCTGGTTTTTCGTAAGACAACTGCTCTTGGTGTTACGTTAGAGGGTAAGGTTTGAAGCAAGATACAGATGCAGACCTGGTCCATGTGGGTTGACCACACCCATGTTAAGAGGGGATGTTTTTAAGTGTGTATGATATATATACATCCAAATAAAAATAAATTAAAAAAATGTGTAACTGCGTGTGAAATCACACTGAGTCAATACGACCATGCTGCAACGGGTTGCGTCTGATTTCTGCGTTTAACAGAATTTATACACAATTAATCATACGCATCAAAGTGTCAGCAATTCAAGACAGTGTGGTGAAAAGCCCAAGGCCGCACACCATATAAGGTGAGCCATGTCAACCTAATAAGGCTGGTGCTTTATGGGAAATGTGGTCCCTCCTCTGCAAAAAACCCGTATGCATCCTGACTGTTTTTTCCGCCCACTGGTGTCACACACACGTGAAGGTGCGAGCAAAGCCTTTTTTTATTTTACGCTCTGAATTTTTTTCTTTAAGCAAATTTATTTAGTGATAAACAAATTTATTGCTAAGCAAATGCAGCTAAGCAAATGACAGAACTTTAAAGTATTTTCAAGCACTTTCTCTAAAATTCCAGCACATTCCAGGACTGGAAAATAACATTAAAATTAAAGCATTTTACAGGATTTCAAGCATCTGTACGAACCCTGGATATAAGGTGAAGAGGCTGTATATCCCCCCCCCCCCCAACCTACTGATACTTTTGTCCTGTTTCCTTGACCTAGCCTGTATATATTCAGTCTTCTCACCCATAAGCTCCATTACTGATCAGCTTTATAGTTTCAAAGTCGCTCTCCAGTGGTTTTCGTCTCGGTGGTGTAAGGACACACTTGTTTTGCTGGAAACACAATTAGCAGAAAAATATGTAGTTTTGTGTAGTTTTTTTTCACTCCTGTTTTCATTCGCTTCTATGGCAGATATAATCAGGACCAGAATCATCTCACCTCTGAGTCTTCTGTATCCACACAGAGGGAAGGTCCTGAGTCATAACTCTCCTTTAACTGACTCACTTCTGAAAACAAGATGAAACATACAGCATTAAAAGAAATATCCTTAGCTGTTAGACTCTGAAAATTACATAACAGAACCATCCTACCATCTAAGGGGTCTCGATTCAGACCCAGCTGACTGATGATGTAACGAGGAATGTCAGTTTTAATGCCTTGGTCAACTTTAGCATGGCCCTCTGCTGCCTCCAGCAGGTGATAAAAGCCTTCTGGGTTAAACTCCTGTAATATCAGACACAAGCATAAACATTCTGCAGAAGGAAATAATTATTTAAGATAAACACATTTGATATTAGAAACCTTACCAGACATTCCAAGAGCCGTGCAGGACGGGATATGATGATTAGAATTTTCTTTACCAGCTGGGTGATAACCGTGACCTCCTCACTTTCCGAACGCTCCAGAGCCTGATGGAGCAAAGACAAATTTCAAACAGAGGATTCAAGTTCAAACTGTCGGATTACTGAAAGGAACACAGCATTTATCTTGGCCCAAAAAACCCAGCAATCGACCCATCAACACTCTCCAATCAACCCTAGTCTTCAACAGACCAAAACACCACCTAACACAAACCATACACAGACCGACCAACACATTCAGATAACACACAGAACCACCTAGACCATTCTACTCAAAAATGGTTTACCCCACTTACACACCATCTAACCCAATGTCATCAAACCCAGAATAATAGTCCCTTCCTTTTCAACACAACCGACTTCAAAGTATTGTACCCACCTGACCTCAATTCCACTTACCCACGGACCCAAATCCAGCCACCCAACTGTCTGAGCCCAATAAATCACCACTATAATGCATTATAACCATAGCTTTGTAAATAAAATGTATTTGATTAGAATTTGTATAGGAATTCAACTTTGCTACAATTTTCAACAAGAGGGACATTATATACATAATAAGCCTTTTGTCTTCACACATCTCACATGGTGCCTCATAAATCTGTCCTGTACAAATGAGACCAACCAGGATCACATGGTTCCCACTAAGTGATGTCATGTAGAACCAGTTCAAAATGAACAATTCACCATTGTTCCCATCACATGCCCACATTAGTGTGTGAACGCGAGGTCAGAGCGTTAGAGGAGAGATTAAGTTTCACAAAGGACAAAGTGAAATCCTATACGCATGGATACAATTGTCACTGGAAGGGGGAAACACCTCACTTAACTCAGCTCACTGTATTATATATCCACAGTAAACCCCGCAGCAAGCAATGAGTCCTGCCTCAGGCTGTGTACACAGACACTTCTCAGAAGGAATGGGTTGCTATGGAAACAAAGGTTCTCTTAATACAGAAGAATCTTTCAGCAAAAATATTGGGTCTTGGATTTGTAACTGCGCACTGAGCAGCAGTTAGAACAACACTGGGAGATTCCCTAAGAATCCAATTGTAAGGGATAATGGCTGATTGTAAGAGAGGGTGCAGAGCAGAAAACATTTACAGATCAATTTCTTAGAAACACCTTTTTTTAACATTACATAGTGACAAATAAATAAAGAAGTGTTCCCTACAGCTGAAATCCACAGCATGGCAGATTATGTAATTTTCTTCCTTCGGCCACCAGTTGCTGTTTCTGCATGATTGCGTCGCATACAGAGTTAACCGCAGCAAACCTCAGATTTTGTTTAATGAACTATTAAAATCCCAAACTGCACCAAATCCAAAACATTTAACCTGAAACTCAAATCTAACACTAATACGCTATGAGCACTGTGCTTGACTTTTAAATGTGTATTATAATAAGAAAATAAACAGAACCTCATGTAGCAGCTTCTCCAGTTTCTCTTGCAGTTCCAGGAAGTAGAGGGAGGTGATCAGGTCACTGCGCGACTTATCCAGACAGTCTCGGGCCAGTTCCACCAGCTGGTGCTGGATGAAGCCCAAAACTCCGTCTCCTAGAGGCAAAGTGCTATCGGCAGAAAAGTGTGTGATGATGTCCTGCAGCCGCTCCTCCATCTGCGCAGTGGCCTGCAAAAACCATTCTACCTTTTAGTTTATGTGAATGGAACTGGTAATGAAGAACCCCCCTCCTCCATTTAATTAAACAAAAGCTTTAGCAATGACACCATGGTGTATACTGAATACATTCTAAATAAGATAAACTGCAGGCTATGAAATTACATAAAAAAATTACACAGGTAGATCAAAAGTGGGATGTTAGTCCAATTAGGCACTAAAACAAAAGGTTCAAGTGAACAAGAGGTGATTTACCTTCGGAAACCTCTCTTTGTAAACATGGTTCATCATCACAGTTTCACTGTCGAATGAGCCTCCAGTTCGACCAGGACTGTGCACCAAAACAGAAAACATTTATTAGTTTTCATTTTCAGCAGGAGAACCAGCAGATCAGTCCAGCTATATAAACATTACACTTACAATTGTATAAGGACACACCTCTTAGAACCTGATTTCTGTTTCTTGCAGTTCCACTACATTTCATAATAAAGCAATTAATCATGCATACTGAGAGCTTCCTCTTGTCTTTTCTAACAATACTTTTGCTCATAGTGTAATGACTATTGGCAGAGATATCTTTCTAAAGAGCTATAGAACAGTGAGCCCATATTAAAGAGCTAATGCTGAGCATAAGGACCAACCTGAGACTACGAGACCGGGGCCGTACGAGCGACGAGCTTCGGCCGTCCTCATCAGTCATGCTCTCAGAGCTTCGGAAGTGTCGGAACAGGAAATGGAGCTCATCCTGTGTGGGCTGGTATGGAAGCTGGTGCAGGCGTTCTTGGGAAGACGAGGAGGACTGAAACGAAACAGTGGACAGAAAGACCTTTCAATTTACTGATAGATATACAACATTCCACATCTTCTGTATTTACACAACATACAGAAAGGAGACATACTATATAGACAAACATAAGGACAGCTCATTTACTCATATTGTCCGGCATGGTGGCTTAGTGGGTAGCACTTTTGCCTCTCAGCGCTGGGGATCTAGCTTCAAATCACCCCACAGTTCAAAAACATCGATTTAAGGTAAATTAACTGCTCTGAATTGCCCATATTTAAAATTGCCCTGTCTGTGCAAGTGAGTGATTGTGTTCCCAACAAGATTGCCACTCTGTCCTGGGAGTATGAACCCAGCACCCAAAATGTTCTCCCCTAGATGCGTATGGGATTAAAAAGAAGATAATGACCGACCGACCGACTTCCCTATAAGATCAATAAAATATCTATCCATCCACATAAATAAAACACCTGAACTCAGGAAATAAGATGTGTGGCCAAGTACTTTTGTCCTCAGGGTGTACTTCAGAAGTCATGCTATAATATGTGTGACTCCAAATGATTGAGTAAACACTAAGAGCTTACATGGAAGTAGCTTAAAAATAACATTTTCTTACAGAGACTGTGGAACTTGGTGGATTGGTTCCATATCCAGATGATGGAAGAGATGCCAATGACCATCTTCTACCCTCTGCCCTAAAATAAAAACCCATACGATGAGACTGTAGAAAACAAAAGCCACTCAACATTAAAACAACATGCCGTAAAGATTCATGATGTTACATAATGTCAGCATCATCAACAATAACACATGAATGACTGAACCACTGTAAGAAAGACACATCACTCAGCATAAAGATGCACCTACACCTTCAGAACAACACTTCAGAGGCAAGTCTTAGAAATTCTGAGAACTATGAGAGCACATAATTGTTAAAAATGATTCTCATGCACACCAACAGAGTGAGAGAAAGACAGGCTACCTGTCAGTTCGTGCCAGATGGCTAAGAGGACAGAGAAAGGTAGGAAGAATTATCAGAGTGATAGGACACAGAGCAGTATACAGCTGGCTGAACTGGTGTGCTTTCCATAAAAAGGCTTGACGGGTCAGAATACAGTGTGGGCATTACCTACCTGCGGGCAAAAGGGAAGTTGAGTGAGGCGATGGCGGAGACATTTCTTGGACTGTCTAAGGGGCTGCTGGCACCTGACAAGATGACACCAAGAAATAAAAATTAAAAACTAATCGATATGGATACTGTGACATAGATACTATTAAATACAGCTCTTAATCTTAAAAGCTAAGCACCACTTTGAAGATTTCACATTATTTTAGCTTCTAAAATGTAACTATGGAGCTAAATTTTTTTTTTAATAGTTTACTTTAAAAAAACGCCGAGTTGAAGTTAAACTGACCAACACCTGAGGTCGCTACAGAAATACCAGCATGTTAAAACGTGACATCACTGGTGAAATACAGTGAATAACAGGTGAACAAATAAAAAGGATAAATCTGCAGCGACTGTGGAGGAGATAAAATAACATTCAGCCATTTAAGCCAGAGGCAGATAAGACCACACCCAAGAGCAGCAAAGAACAACATGACCCACTTATCAGAACTGGGTAGGAACTAGGCTCTTAAACACCTCTTATTAACTTCTTTACACATTCATACGGTTAGAAAAGAACCCGGTTAGGGTAATCCAGTGGTGCAGAAAAAGCAGAAAGAGAGAGGGGGGGGGGGGGAGCTTTATATGCCTCATGAAGAGAGAACATGGACGGGAGCAGGGCTTTTGGCAAGATTCATCTATATATAGCTAAATTAAAGTAAAATATATAGTAAGAATGAAATACAATTGCTAGAGACTTTGTGATTGTTGGGTCATTTGTGCACGGTACATTGTATCACTGCAGCCAAAAACACCACACCTTTTTGTCAATTTGCACATCATTCAGTTAATCTGTTTTAACTTCTTGGCTTGTTTTCCACCATATACAAACTCTGACGATGGCAGGGTGTGGCTAAATTGAAGTATTATAAGCCATATTCTTTGAATTTGGAGGGGGGGGGGGTTCTAATCATCCATAATCATAAGTTAGGAAAGTAACTTTTACTATATTTATGTATTTTACAATTTTATATTAGATGGTGTAGTATGGCTTTTAAAAGCATTGAACCTGGTGGTTGGTGGTTGATGTGGGTGGCTGTTCTCACTTTTCCCGCATGGGTGAGTTACCGCTTGCTTGTTTTTAATCACAACATGTACACGTGCACCGTGAAGCGCTGGGAGACTGACCTGTGTGGATGGACAGGGGTGAGAGTGGGCGCGTGGGCGATGGTGTCCCAATACCAAGGTTCTTTCTACTGCTGCTGCTCCGGCAACTGTGGCAAGACACAGAATGCAGAATTAAACATCTTTTTAGAATCTCTAAATGATTCCCATTTTCTGCAAAATGTAGTTCCTGTATGCAAACCTCGGTATTTAAGTCACTTCCTGTGTTAAAGCATTACGTCATGACTGCTTCGAGTTCAGCGCAATTCAATACTATTTATTTCAACCAACTTCATTAAGTCACCCAAGTTATCGTGCAATTTAACATAAAACTGAAAGTTTTAATTGTCGTTAACTCACACAGGGCTTTAAACTAGTGTCTCAGTGCAGAACGTCATATTTAATGTCTCCAAGCCAAAAGATTCACACGAACTTTGGTTTTAAAGCAGAATCTGAGTCGGTACTGACCTTTTAGAGCGTTTAAGCATCGCCCCGGTGATGAAGTGCGACTTGTTGCTGGTTGTCGGATCAGACATGTTTATCGCTTTAGTTTAAATTACGTTACACATGAAGCCTGTGGCGTCAGCGTCACCGTCGTTCGGAGGATAAAGTTTGTCGAAAGCAGAGCATTACCCGTTTAACTCTAAGAAGCAGACAATCACAATTTAAAATGAATAAAGTGTGTGGAAAGTTCTGTAACGCAGTCATGTCGCCCCTCGTTGTTACCTCAGCTAGCCAACTGGCTACGTCGGTTAGCGAAGCCTGCAACTGACACAACAAGCACATAGTCTTTTAACTTTTTCAGTTTGACCGATGCGGCCTCCATTTCTGATGAGTCCAACAGGGACGTGGGGCTTTAAACCGCGCCGGCGAACTGAAAGCAAGTTTGCACCGTCTCCGTAACGCACCACGACCCTGAACACACGACTGCCTGTTCAAACAACTCCTTTGTGTTTGGGTTCTGTCTGATTGCCGGGCGATGATGTCGGAACCTACCATTTTTCGATGGCGAAGGGGGGACGGCCCATTTCGGGTCTAATCGGGAGTCTAAAGTTTATTAACAGGAAAACTTCCCCACAAAAACGGACTATAAACAACAACAACCAACATTATCTGTCTAGTTTAGCAATTTTACTTTAATGCTTTCAATACGAAAACGTATTAAATTATTTTTCCCAATAAGGCATATTTTACACAATAAGAGAAGCGGAAAATTCGAGGCTTATTTAGATAAATTCTCGCGAAGATTTATCTTGATAACATTATTTCATTTAAAACAATTTAAATCTTTAAATACCTATTATCGTTCCTTCTGGAGTCCACTAGAGGGCACACTAAAGCCCACCAATTGATGGCAGAAATTTCCACCAAATTTGCGACTTTTCAAACCCTCTATATTCATTCATTCATCTTTGGCTTAGTCTTCTACGAGGGTCGCGGTGGGGTTCCCTATGCCCATCCAGAGGAGAATGTCTCGGGCACTGGGCAACACCCAGGACAGGGCGCCAATTTATCGCTAGGCACACACACTCACTCACACACACTATGCGAGGCAATTTGGAGCATTCCATTTACCTTGAATCCATGTTTTTGGATTGTGGGAGGAAACCAGAGAACCCAAAGGAAGCCCACATGGACATGGGGAGAACATGGAAACACCACCCAGATCAAGATTCGAACCAGGAATCCCTAGTGCTGAGAGGCGAATGTACTAACCACTAAGCCACCATGCCCCAATGTTATATATATTTTTAGATATATTTTCATATATATTTATATGTACTTTTGTTATATAACACAAAAGTTGCATAAAAATTTTCAAATGGCAATGTAATAACAGGTTATGACCATAACCACAGTTCTATGAAATCATTGATAGGAGAGATCCTCCTATGGGTAAGGACACCCGGTACCAACCTCATGGACGCATCCAATTGCACAAAGTTTGGCTTGACAGACAGAACAAGCGCCCACAGTAGGAAGGCCGCCCCGCCACCGATGTAGGGGAGTAACTCCTTGTCAGTGCCGGATATGTGGGTGAGTTCTTTGTTTTCACCTGAGCCTGGCAGCTTAAACTTGAGGACCGTGCGTTTGGGGAGGGCATCTCCAAACATGGATTTGACCTGTTCCACCAGGCTTAGGGTCACCGAGGTCTGTGGGGCTTTCAGAGCCGGCACACATTTCAGAGCTGGAGTTGTGGTGCTCTACGTCATCACCTAGTAAGGTAACAACCGTGAGACGAGGATGGAGCAGCCTTCTTGACAGCGCGTGGCAGTAAGTATCACCGTCTGGCTGGGCTACTGCCTCTTCAGCGTGCTTAGGGCCCATAAACGCGACGCAGAGAGGATGGGTATCCTTTGCTGCAATGAGGGCGCCACATGGGGTCGCGACTGAAATTGTTCGGTGCATGTGGATAGGCCCGAGAGCATGTGCGCCATGAGTAGCCCAGAGAAAGTTGCCGAGCAGTAGTGCACTTTCACACTCGCAGCAAGGCAGGTGCCTGTTCCAAATTTGCGTATGCAAGCAACGAAAATGCAAAACAGCTAACCTTAACAAGTTCCTTTCCTTAAATGACGAATTACAAATTCCTTAAATGAAGCTTAGTCAGACATCATCGAAGAGCTGTGAAACAGATGTGAGGCTGCGGAAGCAGATGTGATCTGAATTAGAGCACGCCCACTGGTGTTTTATAGACACTCCAAGGAGGCAGCCTCCACTCAGTGGACGCTTGCTTTGTCTATCAAGCCAGAATCGGTGCAATTGGATGCTGTCATGAAGTCTATACTGGGTGTCCCTCCCCTAGAGGTGGATCTCGAAACAAGAGGATGGAAGAGAACTGGATATAAGCCACACAGGACACAACACACACAATTCTTTTACATCATAACAAATATTTAAAACATAACAAATTTGCTTAATGTACCTTTAATCAAATGTTATTATTAATGATTTATTATATATACACTGCTAAACAACACAATGCAACTCAAAGTCAACCACACTTCTGTGAAATCAACCTGTCCAGTTAGAAAGCAACACTGTGAATTAATTTTAGTTGCTGTTGAGCAAGTGGAACAGACAACAGGTAGAAATGAGAGGCACTTAGCAAGACCCCCCTATAAAGAAGTGCTACTGCAGGTGGTGACCATAGACCTTTTCTCTGTTCTCATCCTTTTTGGCTGATGTTTTCATCACTTTTGCATTTGGTCAGTTCTCTCACCATATAGGTAGCATGAGGTGGTGTCTACAAACCACACAAGTTGCTCAGGTAGTGCAGCTTATTCAGGATGGCACATCAATGTGAGCAGTGGCAGTGTCCAGAGCACAGAGCAGATAACAGGAGACCGGCCAGTACACCAGGAGACATGAAGGGGGCTGTAGAAGAGATTATCCGTCGCCTCATCAGGAGCATGCCCAGGCGTTGTAGGGAGGTCATACAGGCACGTGGAGGCCACACACACTACTGAGCCTC
>JAOUQT010079220.1:0-10083 GCA_025769995.1 Xyliphius kryptos
CCCACACACACACACACACACACAAAAAAAAAACCTTTATAACATGCGGACCAAAATGCACAACAATCTTCCACAATATTCTTTAGCTTTAACAAAACCATGGTGCTAGAAAAAAAAATCCTGTTGGTACACTTCAACTATGAGAGACAAAACGAGGAACAAATCCAGAAAATCACATTGTGGATTTTTAAAAGTAAGTTATAATGGAAAATCAGTTTCTCTTTCATCCTCCCATTTTGAGATCCACCTATGGGAGGGACCTCTAGTATTGACCTCACTGAAGCATCTAATTGCACGAAGTTTGGCTTGACAGACAGGAGCACACATCCAATATTGGAAGGTCGCCATGCCTTCCCAAGCATACATATGAAACATGGCCTCTGTCATCCAGGCCTCATATCGGGCCTCAGTTTTTGTTGCAAGGGCGTTTATTTTGTCCTTCCTTCTCTCAGTCTACCAGGCCAAGTTGTTGGAGGACATGGGGAAGCTGCTTGAGAGGAACGCTCCCTCCGGAGCTGTTAAAGAAGATTGTAAATTCTTCAAAAATACAATATGATTTCCTGGAGTTTTTTCCTACGTTTTTGGTGACTAAACAAATTATTTGTACCTTTGTAGATACATTAGATTAACAAATAACTGGATGTAAAATAAGAGTGTTCTAAAAAATTATTGATAATTAGCTGTAAGTTGCTTTGATTTATTAAAAAAAACAAAGCTCTTTTAAAGTCTGAGCTTCATAACTCTTTTTTGTGGAAGTGTATCATTGCATGTTAAAATTAAGTTTATGAGGAACTGAGAAAAGTTTATAAGAAAAAAAAAACTGCAGGACTTCATCAAAAGACAGTCAAACGGATGTGCAGAAATAAACACACTGTCTTGGCATTTAGAATTTGCTGGTATAAATCATATATATATATATATATCCAAATAAAAATAAAGATCAATCAATATAAATTGTTACTTTGACAAAAGAATGGTTTCCTGTCTCAGATGGGTCCAAACCATGATACTACCACCACCATGTTTTACAGATGGATTGAGATTTTCATGTTGGAGTGTAGTGTTTTTTGCTCTCCAAACATTTCTTATTTGAATCAAAAATCAGTATGCAATAATAACTTTATTGATTCCCAAATATGTCCTTTCAAACACATTTTTTAAAGAAACCGGGTCTACTTTGCCATTCCTCTGATTAAAAAAAATAAAGTCTACATTTAAATCCGTAAAAAAGGTCTATATATTTTTGCCAAACATAAATATTTAATTTAGGAATAAATGACAATCTAACATTTTAATTTGATTTGTTTCACTTAGTACTTGTACTTTTAAGCAATATGTGACTGTAAATGTTGAATATGCTAAAGGTGGAGCTAATTTAAAGTACATTACTTTTATACAGGTTCAAATAAAGAGACATTACATAAATGTATGGGTTAATCAGATGATTAATGTAAAAGCAAAAGGAAAAAAATAAAGCTTTGATACTCATATCTGTTTGAGGTTTTGGAAATGCAGACATTTTCAAATATAAACTTATGTAGTGGTATGAGCTTTTTATGTCAAATGTTTAATTGTTAATAAAATATTTATTTCTTTATGAGACTGTTTATCAGGTCTCGTGCTTGAAAATTCATGAGATAAACATAAAACACAGTTTAAGCTTAAAACCCACTGGATAAAGCAAATGTAAACAGCTCTGTTTTAGCATGCTACTTTTAATCTAGTCGACTAAAAGATTATTTAAAGAACTGTGAAAAATCGCACTTATGTTGACAATAGAAAGGGGTTGTTTATCATTTATCCTTATACACAGAATGGATGTCTATAATAAAATAAATTGTCTCAAGGCAATTAAAAATAAACTGTTCTATTTATGTCCATTTACACACCAGAATATTTGTACCAGTTTACGGACTTCATGAATGCAGATTTGTAACAGCACAGATGGATTATCTTCTGAATGAGAGTATGACAAAGAGAAGCAGATAAGGTAACTTATTTCACCTTAGCCCTGTCTGTGTGAACAGGGTTAAAGTTAGGGAAGTGGAAGGGTGATTGTCAGCCACAACAGTACAAGAGCAAGCAAGAATTACCAACAAACACTGCAGAGTGGAGCACAACATCCTGAAAAAGAGTATTTGATCTGGATGGCATGATTTTATGTCTGTGGCTGTGGTTTCATCAGCCTACCTACAATAAATGGCTGAATAAAAACAATCCTGATTGTATCCAGGCATGTTACTTTTTTTTTAATCCCAGTATAAATTTGTTATTACTGAAATATTTTTTACAAAAGCCAACATTGTAGTTTCTTGTTGCTTTTGTGAATTTAAAAGTTAAAGTTAAAATTGGCATACTTTGGCATACAAAATGCCAGTAGCTCATTATTAACCATATTAGCATTATAAGTAATGGGTGAAAAACCAAGACCCGTAAAATTCATACTGTCATGTTGTCATTTTTCAAAATCTTTGGTGTAGTTTATAATTATACATTTATCATGGGAAACTTACTTCATTAAATCTGTTTCATAGTTTGTAAATGTTATTACCTTAACCTGAAAAGAAAATATCACTTACCTTTTTTTCTCTTTTACACTAGTTTGTCCATCATTAGGTTTTACCATTAAGTCCAAGTCATACAAACATAATTTATGTCCAGTGTTTGTAAACTGGCAAAAATGTAGACACTTCCTTGTGTCTGGGTGTGGGTTTTTTGGTGAGGGTGATGTAGGAGTACGTGTTCATAAGAACACTGGCTACTGTAGATAAGTTCCTCTTTTAAACAGTGGTGTCAACATTTCTGGGTAGTAGGGTTCTGTTTTTTTTAATGCTTATTTAGTCATTTTAATTAACACCATGAAGCATGAAGAAAACATTCAAACAGCCCTTGAGTTAAAAACAAAACTCCAAACACTTAAAGGAAACAGCTGTGCTTACTAAATGAAGTTTTGTCACTTTAATCCAAAAATCCATAAACCAAATTATAGTTTCAGATTGATACAGCAAATATAATTATCAGCCAGTTTAATAATGGTAAAATAATATTTTAAGATGTCAGTTAAGTAAGTTCTCTTTTTGAAATTGATCATAAAAAAACTTTTTATAAGGAAGTGTTCATATAAACGTATAAAGCTTTCGGGTTATTAAACAGGAGATTATAACTGCAAAAGTTGTTTCATAATGTGTATATATACTATATTTGTTCTCTACATGGTTTGTTACTTATTTATAGTGTATCACAAAAGTGAGTACACCCCTTACATTTCTGCAGATATTTGACTATTTTTTCGTAACACTTTGAAAAAATAGTCACAATGAAAAGTAGTCTGCGTACAACTTATATAACAGTCTACGTTCATTTTTCCCTCAAAATAACTCAATATACAGTCATTAATGTCTAAACCACTGACAACAAAAGTGAGTACACCACTTAGTAAAAGTTCCTGAAGTGTCAATATTTTGTGTGGCGACGATTATTTTCCAGAACTGCCTTAACCCTCCTGGGCATGGACTTTACCAGAGCTTTACAGATTGCCACTGGAATGATTTTCCACTCCTCCATGACAAACGTCGCAGAGCTGGCGGATATTCGAGACTTTGTGCTTGAGGATGTCCCAAAGATGTTCTGTTGGGTTAAGGTCTGAAAAAATGCTTGGCCAGTTTATCACCTTTACACTGAACCTCTTTAATAAAGCAGTGGTTATTTTAGAGGTGTGTTTGGGGTCCTTATCAGGCGGAAACATTGCCCTGCGCCCCAGTTTCCGGAAGGAGGGGATCATGCTCTGCTTCAGGATATCACAGTACATATTGGAGTTCATGTGTCCCTCAATAAAATGTAACTCCCCAACACCTGCTGCACTCATGCAGCCCCAGACCATGGTATTCCCACCACCATGCTTAACTGTAGGCATGACACACTTGTCTTTGTACTCCTCACCTGATTGCCGCCACACATGCTTGAGACCATCTGAACCAAACAAATGAATCTTGGTCTCATCAGTCCATAGGACATGGTTCCAGTAATCCATGTGCTTTGTTCACATGTCTTCAGAAAACTGTTTGCTGGCTTTCTTGTGTACAAACTTCACAGATTTTGCCTTTCTTCTGGAGTGACAGCCAAGAAGACCCTTTTTATGTAGAGTGGGCTGTATGGTCTGAGCACTGACATGCTGACCCCCATCTCTACAATCTTTGTAGCAATGCTGACAGCACTCCTGCTTCTATTTTTCAAAGACAGCATTTGGATGTGATGCTGAGCACGTGCACTAAGCTTTTTTGGATGACCAATGTGAGGTCTGTTTTGAGTGGACCCTGCTCTTATAAAAAACGCTGGATGATCTTGGCCACTGTGCTGCAGCTCAATTGCAGGGTGTGTTCATCTTCTTGTAGCCTTGGCCATCTTCATGTAGCAAAACAATTCATCAGAGCGATTCTCAGAGAGTTCTTTGCCAAGAAGTGCTATGTTGAAGAGAGTGTGAGAGCTGTACTAGAAAATTTAACACACATGCTCCCTATGCACACCCGAGACCTAGTAACACTAACGAGTCACATAACATTTTGATGGGAAAATTACAAGCAGTGCTCAATTTGGTCATTATAGGGTATAGTCTCTTAGGGTGAACTTAGTTTTGTTGCCGGTGGTAAAGACATTAATGTCACAATTAAGTAACTGTGTCAAAGTATCATTCTCTCAGTGTTGTCCCATGAAAAGATATACTGTGTTTGTGTACTGGATCTAAAATGAACTATAATTATGACTAAACAATAAGAAATCAAAAGGTTGCAATTGTTAAAGCCTCAAAAGGTCGCCAACTAATAAAAATTACCACAAATTTGAAACAACATGTTTAGTGAGGTCATAGACTGATTCAGTGGGCTTACATATTCTCGTTAGTTAACATATTCAACAGTAAGTGTTTTTTTCAGTAATTCAGACTTTGCTAAATGTAACATTAAAAACAATATAACAATAATTGAAACACCATACGTTTTCTAAAAATGTATTTTTTTTGTTTTATTTTTCCAGTATGTGACATTTAGAGTTTTACCTATCTTAAATTACCAACATTTTTTTATTGGTTTTTAAAATCAATAAAGCATTGATTTTGAACAGGCGTGCACAATGTTTTGCATGAAATATGTCTCCACATACTATTGGCCTACTAGTGCATTTATGGAAATGCTACAAAAATACAGAAACCCAGTTTCAATTCATGCATATATTTGTTTAACTACTTAAAATTTGTCAAAATGTCTGTTAGTCAATAGTGACAGTGAAAAAATCAGGTAAATGGCCATATGCTTTCCCAATAATGCAAAAATCTTTTTTTTTTTATATTAAAGGTGTAGCTTTCTGGTAAATTACAACGGTATGGGCAAATGTGACGCTTCGGAGGCTGGTGTGTTGACACAGGAAACAATGAAAAAGCAGCTTTGAGTAATTCTGTTGTTCATCATTACTCAACATTAGTAATGGTGTTGATTTCAGGTTTGGCTGTATGGGTTGGTGAACTGGGATAGTCTCTGCTGGCATTTTACATCCTCACTCTGCTCATTAATATAAGAGGGCATGTCGCTATTCCAGGGAGCCCTCTCGGCTTAGTAGTCTGCTGTATCTGCCCCTTTTAGTTCTGCTTCTCTAGTCAGTTATGCCAGAGTCATATGCTGTACTTTGTGTCAATCATACTACATGTATTACATAATTACAGTGCTTTATTAACTCTAACTGTGTTTCTTGTCTGTTTTTCTGAAGTGTCATCTTGAGGGGGCCCCTGTCTCCTAGTCTATGGCACTGAAAAATAATAATGTATAATATCCTAACAGGGAGTTTTTTTTCTTGCCACTGGCGCGTCGGGTTGCTCATTGGGGATTTGAACTTTGTAAGGCTGCTTTGTGACAATGCACTGTTGTAAAAAGCGCTATATAAATAAATTACATGAACTTGAACTTAAATTAGTCAACAATTTATTATTTGAATGTGTTAGCACATTTGTCAGCTCAGTGTAAAGAATTCAACACTTATTCATTAACTATTTTCATTACTAGCTATTGAAGCTGAGAAGAAAATCAGACTGCAGTAGCTTAACATTTTAGTTTAACTTTGCAATAGTTCAAGTATTGATATTTTGACATTCATTTCTATTTTATAATATTAACATTTTATGTACTTTTATTTCGAAAATGTTATCTCTGTAGCATGCAAGATTAAAGTACTTATTTTGTGTTTCTATGCCTATAAATGTCAAAGCCCCTTATGACTCGCTCACTAGTCACAAATTCTCCCACTTCTTGAGTGTTTACCAGGCTGAAATTCAGCATTTCGTGATTCCTTGTCAAGTTCATGGAAAAACTAAGTACTTCTCACATTCATGTTTGATGTTTTTTTTTGATGTTGCCATCAAAAAATCCTGCTAGGGTCACGTTGAGGTCTCCCTTAGTATCTACAGGTCTGAAACTTTGCTTCTTCATCTCTATCATGTCCTTGAATTGAAAATTTACGCTTTCCTACATTCAATTGTTTGTTCGCTATTGCCATCAAACACAACACATTGGGTGGATTAGGGTTTCCCAAAGTACCTATAAAGCTAAAACTTGGATCTTCATTCCTTGTGGTGTACATGGAAAACCTACTGATAAATTCACATTAGAAAGCAGTGTAGTCACAACTCACACTATATTTTTTCCACATATTTGTTTCAAATTTTTAATTGCCAAAAACCTCACTTTATAATAATAATTTCATTTTAAATATATACACTCTAAAGCAATCACTCAAAAACAATGGCGTTTCAAGTTATATGTTGTTCTTCACCGTATCGCAGCACAGGTATTCCTCTAGTGTTTAATAAAGACGTTGGTATTTCTTACCTTTTACAAATCTGTATCAGAATCAGATTTATTTTGCCAAGTATGTTACACACATAAGGAATTTGGTTTCTTAATAATGGTGTCTCTCAAGTTACGTTACAATACATTTTACAATTTACTATACAGAGTGCAAAATATATAAATATGTAATAAAGATGCATCGTGCGATAAAGTGCAACATGGGCAATTATATATATTTTGTACAGATTAGCCTATGTGCACAGAATGCTCAACTATTTTTGAGCATTATAGCATGAGAAAAGGAACTGTGTGTCTTGTGGTTTTTGTACTTATCACAGTGGTCTGGTCCGTCTACCGGAGGGAAGTAGCCAAAATAAACTGTGTCCTGGGTATGAGGGGGTTCTCTGCAATCTGCTCCTATCTTGATTAGTTGCAGCTCCAAACCGGACGGTAACAGATGTGCACAAGACAGGTTTAGTAATCACAGAATAGAACTGCTTCAGTAATTCCTGTGACAGACCATGCTTCCTTAGAAGGAAAAACATCCTCTGTTGGACCTTTTTGAAAATGGATCTGATGTTGAGCTCCCATTTCAGGTCCTGAGAGATGGTGACTCCCAAGAACTTAAAGGTCTTGTGGTAGTTCCCTAGTCGTGATGTGTGACATGACTCAGATGGCACCGTTTGTAACACAAGAAACACTTTTATTGACTCTTTAAAATAAGGCTCGCGTGTACTGCGTTCTCAGTCCCGCCGGCTCGCCGCCCTTTTCTCTCTTCCGGTTCCTTTTTACTGAAACACAGAGAAAGTAATTAGTCATCAACTCGTCCCCAGACAGGTGCAACCGTTTACTTGGCCCGCCTCCCGAACCCGGCTTCCATCTACCGACCACGCCCATCACGCCCTCGCACCACAGGTCTCCACTGTCGGCACAGGGTTGTTGATGAAGGTCAGGGGTAGCAGTGGTGAGGGGTGTTTCTTGACTGTCAGCTCCACAGTTTCAAGAATGTTTAGCTCCATATTGTGGGGTTTACACCAGGATACCAACCACACACTCTCCCGCCGATATGCAGACTCATTGCCGTCTTGTATGAGACCAAAAACGGTTGTGTCGTCTGGAACTTGAAGATTTCAACAGTTGGTTCATGCAATGTGCAGTCATTGTACAGGGAGAAGAGCAATGGGAACATGACACATCCTTGTGGGGCTACAGTATTGATTGTCTGTATATCTGAAGTGATTTCTCCCATCCTCACCTGCTATGTTCTGTCTGTCAGGAAACTGGTGATCCACTGACAGATGGCAGGAGTTTAGGTGAGTTGGGAGAGATTTGAGGAGAGGATGTCTGGTTTTATGGTGTTGAACGCGGAGCTGAAGTCAACAAACAGGTTCCTGGCATGAGTCCTCAGGTGGTCACGGTGTTGTAGGACGTATGCAATACCATGTTGACTGCATCATCCACTGACCTGTTTGCCCAGTGGGCAAACTGCAGGGGGTCCAGTAGGTGTCCTGTGACATTCTTCAAGTGAGTCATCACCAGACGTTCAAAGGATTTCATTACAACAGATGTCAATGCGACAGGCCTGTAGTCATTAAGTCCTGTGATGGTGTGTTTTTGGGAACCTGGATTACGGTGGATTTTTTTGAAGCAGGAGGGGACTTTACACAGTTCTGAGAATTTATTGAAGATCTGAGTACAGAATGGTCCTGGAGATTTCCTAGTGTTCTGTCTACTAAAAAGCTGTTCACCTCCTTTTTGCTTAGGTATAACAGTATGTTTACAGAATTAAATTGTAATTTTCATGTTGGATAAAGTGTTATATTAAGTTTAATTTCATATAAACAGTTGAAGACAGAGTAATAAATTACAATGTGAAAGGAACATTTTTTTAAATGTTTTGTATTATAAAACAGAAAGGACTGACACCAAATACCCACCTCTTGCTTATACCAGCGTCATGGTCACTAGCCAATAGGGAAGAACAAATTATTACAATTTTACAGTGATTACATTTTAACTATTAATTCACAAAACACAAAAATCATCTATTGGAAGAAATAACCAAACATATTCGCAATACTGAATATGCCGTGCTAAAAAAGCAATCACGATCGAGTGTTAAAGCACAGCTAGTTTGTGTTACACCAGAAAACATCAAATCGCTTTGATATTCTGTAACAAAATCTGATAAACCCTTTCAAATGCCACAAGTGTAATATTTAATTCAGGTGACTTTACACCTGAAAATCTGCTCAGCTCAAAATGTTCCATGGTAGTGTATAATAAAAGTTTACTTACTTTATTTAAACAGCTGTGAACCTCTAAACCAGCTTTCAGACTACATATGACTTTCCGTGTGTTACCTGGCATGCAGCGCTCCAGTTACCCTCTACCTCAAGTTAATGCATTATCAATGCAGTAACATGGAATTATTTAGGTGGTAGGTATTTGTTGATCTTAGGTAAAATTTTATTTAGTTGTGCATATTTGGCGACTTCATTACATTTTACTCTAATGAATGCTAAGCAAAGTTGAGTCAGTCAACAAAGTTTGAGGTTTTTGTGTCTATTCATATACTCGGTGTTGACGCTCTGAAGTTGACTCTCTAAAATGAAGACTTCCTTCATATATGTAAATTAAACCAAAGAACTTGTACACATGGACCATTTCCTCATTTTGTTCTCACTTTTTTTTTTTGATCATTAGGTATTTTTTCATAAAACATGATAGAGGAAAGAAACTTTAATATGGTACATTTCTAAAATGTTTAGTTTTCCTTGCTATTTGCATTATTAGACTAATAATATAGAAAAAGCAAACCAAAAAAAAAGGAGAAATGTTAATGTATTTAGCATTTAAGGTCAAATTGTGATTTAAATTAATGTGAATTCTTTTTATTCAGCATGAAGTTATTTTCAGGAGGTATGATTTTTGGCAGAGACAATTTAACAACCCAGCAATTGTATTACATGGTGGTATATATATGGCATGGGGTAAACTTCCTAAGAATAAGGAATACAAATAAAGGGGAAGTAAAACTTAAAAGTAGAAATGCTTGTTAAATTTGGGCATGGACAAAAAATCTTAAGAAACAAGTTGCGATTAGTGAGCCAAGAAATGCATTTGATGATTTTACACAATTCAAAGTGAAGTCCACCAAAAATAACTTTAATTGGTATATGTGACGCGGTGGCGTTGGGGGGGCGTGGCGGAGCCGCGGCGCTGATCAGGGAGGATTAGCGCACCTGAAGCG
>JAOUQT010079257.1:0-10082 GCA_025769995.1 Xyliphius kryptos
GTCTGAATATATGGAATGAAGTCTGAATATATTGAATGAAAGTCTGAATATATGGAATGAAAGTGCGAATATATGGAGTGAAGTCTGAATATATGGAATGAAGTCTGAATATATTGAATGAACGTGCAAATATATGGAATGAAAGTGCCAATATATGGAACGAAATCTGAATATATTGAATAAAGTCCGAATATATGGAATGAAAACTGACGTCAAAAACGCACTTGCGCCGTTTTTATTTGGGTATAGTGCCCAAAATAATGGCGGTCACCAAATTCAATTGCGTTCAAACTACGCTGAAATGTATTTACTGTTATAAGTCCTGTGAAGGCAAAAAAGGGTCAAAAGTATTTTGTATTCGTAAAAGAATTTTACGGAAGCCCAGAGCGGACGTGTGTTATAACTTTTTTAAGTCGTTATCACGACATAACAAATCTTGTTTTTTTTTTTTTAGAACGACTTTTTTATCTCGTTATCAGTGACAGTAACAGTCAAAATAAAAAATAAAATGTTGTTATTGCATAAACTGAAATTCTGTTGAGGTCATCCGTTCATTCACTGAATCAGTACCCACCTCCTTCATTTAACCTATAATCTCAAAGCAGACTTTCATTACTACTCTGGCTATATCACACAACCGATTCATTGCTTATCCTAAACTTAAACAGTAAATATTCTAAAGTAAAAAAATTAAATTTGGTTGCCCATTCAAAACCTTACTTGACCATTCAAAATCAATGTGTTATATTAACTTTATCTTTAATTTCTACCATATTGGCTTTTTGGTTCAAACAATTTTGGTAAGATCAACCAATAAAAACTACTGTTTAGTGAGTAAGTTAGTAAGTAAGAAAATTTAAAAGAATAAAACTTTCATCTCTCGAGAATCACCTCTCAGTTTGTAACAGAGAACGAATTCATTGCTTGTCTCAACTTTAAACATCAAGATTTAAATCTATCAAGCTCAGATTTTGAACCTTATTTGACCAATTTGACCGTATTTGACCAATACAAATAAACAAGTGCAATAGTTGCTTTACAGGGATATATATCTTCAAATTCTACCATTTTGGCTTTTCAGATCAAACAGTTTTGGTAAGATAAACTATTGAAAAAATAAATCGGACCTCCAAAAAGTGTGAACATTTATAAACATATCATAAAACACTTTTTCTTTCTTAATCACTTTATCAGTCAACTATTTTACAGTAAGCAAAACTAAAACCTTGTTAGTTAAGGTATTGGCTAGTATGCAAACGACAGAAGTAAATAGGAAAGCTATTTGTGAAGAGCTAGTTGTAGTTTATTCTTTTTGTGTATTCTTTTTCTTTTGTGAAGAAAGTAAAAGATTTCCGAATTCTTTGACCATCAAATACTGCCTTCTAGTGGTCAAATCGAGGAAGATGAAATCTTGTAAATCTCGTTTGTTACAATAGTCTGACCTCCAAAAGTAACGTTGTAAAACACCTTTTCTTGCCAAATCACTTATTGATCACGAAGCAAAACTACAGCTGTGTTAGTTCAGATAAGTATTGACGTTTATGCAAACTGGCCCAAAACTGAATAAGAAAGCCATTTGTAAAGAGCTAGAAGATTTTTATAGTCTTATGTCCAGAAGTAATATCATAAAACACTTTTCTAATTAAAGCATTTACTCGGTCACTTATTTAGAAGTAATCATAAATAATATTTTAATAGTTAAGCATTGACAATTATGCAAAAGAACGCTGTGGATTGTTTAATAAGGGTTTGGAAAACTTCCAAATGTGATGATATTAAGTCTTTAATATTTTTATTACTTTATTGCAAACTCAATCACTTATGAAGTAGTATGCTAAAGAAAAATTCTGGTATTTATAGCAAGCATGATCCGTTAGGAAAACTATTAGTGAAAAAGTAATTAAAGTTTAGGAAGTTGAAGTTTTGATCAGTGGGTGGCTGAGTTACAATAGTTTAATCTCCACATGTAACATGTCTTAAAACACTTTATCTTACAAAAGCACTGTCACTTATTGTTCACTTAGCGAAACAAAAACTCTATTAGTTCAAAAAAAGTATTAACTTTTATGCAAACAGGCCCAAAAGTAAATAAGACAGCCATTTGTACGTGAAATCTTGTTCAAAGACTGAATGAGTTTCAGTGTTCTAAACACATGTGGTATGTCAAAAAAAAAAATCTTTCACAAAGTAGAACAGTTTACTTAGTTACTATAAAGCATTCCAAACGTGGATACCTTTAATCTGGAATAAAAAGTTTTTATTTCTTAATTGCAAACAAAATTAGTAGTATGTTAAACTAAAATTTTGATATTTAAAACAAGCACCGTATGTTAAGAAAACTATTTGTGAAGATTGTGTGTAACAGCTAGGGAGATTAAATCATATTCACTGGCTGAATTAAAATCGTTTAATTTAGTCTAGTATAAAACATAAATACAGAGGCAGTCACTTATTTACTTTGTAAAACCAAATCTTCGACATTAAAGGCAAACATTGTGTATAAAAAAATTGTGAAGATTGAATTGAGGCTGATAAATATTATTCAGTAACTGGTTAAATTGCAATAGTCTGACCTGCAAACGTAACAATTAATATAACAGGTTTTCCTACTGAGGCTTTCATCCAGTCATGCATCCAGTCATGACTTTTAAATCAAGTGTAGTGTGGTGCTGCGGGGCAGTAGTTTGCTCGATCGTGGATGACGAGCTCTGCTTCGCACCACACTTTGCTTAAATCTTTGGGGATCATTTAAATCTTTACTTTTGTTAATAGGGCTCTTTTGCTACCAAGTGTAATTTAATGTTGGGTAAAATACAGCGTTAGTAAAAAGACAAAGACGCTTATTGATTACTAAGCAAAAGCCTTATTGGTTCAGGTAAGTATTGACTTTTATGCAAACAGGCCAACAAGTGAACAAGAAAGATATTTGTAAAACAATTAGTTATAAACATAGGAAAAAGAAACAAAACATTTTTCTTTATAAATCACACACATTAAAACGTAAGCCTAACAAATACTTTATTAAAATAAATACAAATATTGAAAATATAAAAAAGAACTGAGCAAACAGTGTGGTTTGTTAAAACTAAGCCGAATGGTGAAGAAATGAGAAAATTATAAAGAGTTTAATTTAACTAAGCAGTAGGTAATATTTACAATATTAAAATCGAATAATTTCGACATCTTAGAAAACCTTGACAAACGTGAAGAACAAGGTGAACTAATAAGAGTTTGATAAAATAGTGTTAAAATAGTCTAAACTAATGATTTTAGTGAATATAAACATTACAATCTGAACAAACTTTAATAAGAGTAACGAACTGAGCAACCTGAAGAAACTGGGCAGAATGGCCGAGCCATAACGGTTGTTAAAATTAAGAAGTCATTTTACAATAGAAATAGAAAAATGATGAGGTTGAGTGTTTACAATATAGTACTTGTACTACTACTTATAGTACTTAATACACTTTATCAAAAGGCCTTTATCTTAAGAGCTTTTGAGCATGAGGTTTTATTTTAACAAGTGTGCCCTAATACGTTTGATTGTTCATAGTGAGGAAAAACTGTCAGCTAAACTAACAAAAGTAAAAAACTAAGCAAACTACAGAATTAGTTAAAACCAAAAAATATGGAAAAGTAACAATTGCGTGAAATAAAAAGTTTGTTTGTTTAGACACTTTGAAATGTAAACATTTTATTTAAAAGTATGAAATTAGGCAAACTATATGCGTTAAGTTACAATAGTGTGAGCCCACGAGGTTCAGTCATTAAAAGTAAGTATTGACATCTAAAAAAACATTTTTTTATTAAAAAAAAAAACTAAAAAAAAATACAAATTAAAATTGAATTGTTACTATAGTACTATAGTAAGATGATGAGGTTATCAAAATAAACATCCTAAAAAAACTAGGAAGGGTTTCTTAAGACTAGAAACAATGGGTTGTAGTTTAACAATAGTGTGACCTAAGAAGTTTGATTTTTTATAGTAAGGAAAACCTCACTCACAAAGGTAAAAAAAACTAAGAGAAATATAAGGGTCAGGTAACAACATGGAAAAGTAACAATCGCGAACACTGAAAAGTTTTTTTATTGATTAATTGTAAAATCTAAACTTACCTTCTTAAAAGTAAAGAACTGGGCAAACTGATGAAACTGAGTAGAATAGCCTACTTGCAATAGAAGGAGCCTCTGAGTTTGAAATAGTTTAGAAATCAACATTGCCATCCAAGCAAACATTATCAAGGGTAAAGAAATAAGAAAACTATAAAAAATATTTTGTTAAAAACAAGGCAGTAATAATTTTTATGTACATTTTGTTTATTTTTATATTTTGTTCTCCAGGCAATATACTATTGACTACATAAAGATTTTCAACTGAAATATTTTATTCATTAAGATCTAGGATGTGTTATTTTAGTGTTCCCTATATTTTTTGGAGCAGTGTAGTTTACCAATGATGTGACCTAATATTTTTAATTGTTTATAATCTCCTAGTTTATATCACCTAAAAAACTCTTCCTAGTGAACCTTGAACTTTTAGATAAACTAACGAAAGTAAGCTAACTGTAAAAAGTTTGTTAAAACCAAGCAATTTGGAAAAGTAACAATCGCGTGACTGAAACAATTGTTTATACATTTTAAAATCTAAACTTTCTATTCAAATGTACAGAATTGCGCAAACTATGAAGACTTTGTTGAAACTAAGCAATGCGCTATAGTTACATTAATGTAAACTGACAAATTTGATTTTTTTACAGTTGAGGAAATTGTTAAAATCTAAACGAACCTAAATGACAAACCACTAGAAGGTTCCAAGCAGTGGTTCATAGTTTCAATATTGTGCAATTAAGATTTTATTTATTTATAGTGAAGTTAAGCATTAAAATCGTATTAAAAGTAGAGAACTGAGAAAACTGTTAAAAATGAGCAGATGCCTAGTTACAATAGAGGGAGCTGCAAAGTTTATTATTGTTTAGGAAGTCAATATTAAGTTATCAAAGGTAACACTAGAAGACCAGAAATGTTTGTTTATACACTTTAAAATCTAAACATTTTTTTCAAATGCACAGAATTGGATAAACAAAGACTTTGTTAATACTAAGCAATGTGTTACAGTTACTTTAATGTAAGCTGACAGGTTCAAACTAATGTAATTAGGAAATAGATTTTTTTTTTAATGTTTTTAAAGTGTAGAATGTGTATAAATAAAAAATAAAACTGTACTATGGTAACAGTATGAACCTTAAAATCAAAGCTAACCTAAATTAAAGTGACCAACTGAGCAAACTTTTTAGATTTAAATGTTAATTTTGTACTTTAAAAAAAAAAAGTTAGCTATCAGTTATTATTAAGTTATAAACTTTTTGAAGTTTGATATTTTTTTCTTCTTTTAATAAAGTTTGCTAGAATTCAATGCGTTTCTTGAGTGTAAACAATAAACCTCATCAGTTAACACTATTGTAACTACTACTTATTGCTTATTTTCACAAGCTTTTTATAGTTTGCTTAATTCTGTACTTCTTTTGAAGAATGTGAATGTGTTTAAATAGTCAAACTATGCAGTTACTATTGTTATTACTATTGCATACTGCTTGGTTTAAACAAAATCTTTAATGTTTGCACAGTTCTTTTTTGTTAAAGTTAGCATTGATTTCAATCTTAATACTGTTAAAAGTTTTCTCAGTTTTAATGATTTCCCTCGGTGTAAACCATCAAATTCACCAGTGAACACTACTACCAATTGCCAAATTTTGAAACAATCTCTTAATAGTTGGCTCAATTTCTTACTTCTGATAAATGTCTGTTTATATATATATATGTTTATATATTTTTTTTTTATATATATTTTTTCAATGTGTAGAATGTGTATAAACTTTGCGGTTCACATTGTTGTTACTATTTAATACAGCTTGGTTTAAACAAACTCTTTAAAGTTTGCACAGTTCTTCACTTTTGTTAAAGTGAGCTTGGATTTCAAATGTTGATACTGTTACTTATATGTTACTTATATAGTTCAGTTTTAATTTTAAACTAGGCAATTTTGTGCTGTAAAAAGTTTGCTCAGTTTTAATGCTTTCCCTCAATGTAAACAATCAACTGTAGGCAGTTCTTCACACAGTTCAGGCACAGTTCTTCACTTTTGTTATTAGCTTAGATTTCAATGTTAATACTATTACTATAGTACTGTTTTAAAGTTCTCACTAATGTAATTAGGAAATAGATTTTTTTTCAATGTTTTCAATGTGTAGAATGTGTATAAATAGTTAACCTTTGTAGTTCTCATTAATGTAACTATCACAGTTCTTTACTTCTGTTACAGTTTGCTTTATTGAAAAAAAAATTCAAACAAACCTTTATCAGAAGTACAAAACCGAGCAAACTATTTAGAGCTTGTTAACAACAAGCAAATGGGAAGTAGTTACAATAGTGTGAATTTCAAAACTGGTGAATTTGAATGTTTACACTAAGGAAAACCATTGAAATCTGAGCAAATTTAATAGTTTGTTAAAACAGCACAAAAAACAGCACAAAATTGCCTAATTTTTTTTGTTTAAAATTTAAAACTGTACTACAGTAATAGTATCAACAATGTGTATAAACAATCAAACTTTGCAATTCACAATATTGTAACTATTGCATACTGCTTGGTTTAAACAAACTCTTTAAAGTTTGTACAGTTCTTAACTTTTGTTAAAGTTAGCTTAGACTTCAATGTTGATACTATTACTATAGCACAGTTTTAAGGTTCACACTAGAGAAATTAGGCAAGTCTGTGCTGTTTTAACAAACTAAAAAGTTGCTCAGTTATTCACTTTCATTCACGTTGGCGTAGATTTCAATGTTATTACTGTTAAAAGAGTACAGATTTTTTTTTCAGTGTGTATAAACAATCAACCTTTTTTGTTTACATTGTAACTATTACATAATGCTTGGTTTAAACAAACTCTTTAAAGTTTGCTGAGTTTTTCACTTTTGTTAAAGTGAGCTTAGATTTCAATGTTATTAGTATTATAATTTTACAGTTCACACTAATGTAATTTAGGTAATTCTGTGCTGTTTTAACAAACTAAAAAGTTTGCTCAGTTCGTCACTTTTATTTGTTAGCTTTAATTTTAATGTTGATACTGTTACCATAGTACAGTTTTAAATTACACACTTATGTAACTAGGCAAGTCTGTGCTTTTTTTAACAAACTATTAAATTTGCTCAGATTTCAATGCTTTCCCTCAGTGTAAACAATCACATTTATTAGTTAACACTATTGTACCTACTATCTATTGCTTATTGTTAACAAGCTCCTTATAGTTTGCTTAGCTTTTTTTACTTCTGATAAAGGTTTGTTTAGATTTTTTTTAATGTGTAGAATGTGTATAAACGATCAAACTTTGCGGTTCACATTGTTGTAACTATTGCATACTGCTTGGTTTAAACAAACTCTTTAAAGTTTGCCCAGTTCTTTACTTTTGGAAAAGTTAGCTTAATTGCAATACAATAAGTTTTAAA
Organism: Xyliphius kryptos; assembly: GCA_025769995.1. Taxonomy (NCBI): domain Eukaryota; kingdom Metazoa; phylum Chordata; class Actinopteri; order Siluriformes; family Aspredinidae; genus Xyliphius; species Xyliphius kryptos. The sequence goes on from JAOUQT010079257.1 coordinate 7,504, forward strand.
GTTCACACTAATGTAACTAGGCAATTTTGTGCTGTTTTAACAAACTATTAAATTTGCTCAGATTTTAATGCTTTGCCTCAGTGTAAACAATCACATTTATTAGGTTACACTAATGTAGCTACTGCCAATTGCTTATTGTTAACAAGCTCCATTTAGTTATATTTTAGCTTAATTCTGTACTTCTGATAAAGGTTTGTTTAGATTTTTTTTTTTTTTTTGCTCAATTCTTTACCTTTGCAGTTCACATTGTTGTTACTATTGCATACTGTTTGGTTTAAGCAAACTCTTTAAAGTTTGTACAGTTCTTTACGTTAGTTATTAGCTCAGATTTTAAAGTTAAGACTATTACTGTAGTACAGTTTTAACGTTCAAACTAAAGGAATTAGGCAAGTTTGTGCTGTTTTACCAAACTAAAAAGTTGCTCAGTTATTCACTTTCATTTGTTAGCTTATATTTCAATGTTACTACTGTTAAAAGAGTACAGTTTTAAATTTTAAACTAATGTAACTAGGCAATTCTGTGCTGCTTAACAAACTAATTGATTTTCCAAGATTTCAATGATTTTCCTTCTTGCAAACATTCACATTCAATAGTTAACACTATTGTTACTACTACCTATTGCTTATTATTAACAAGCTTCTTATAGTTTGCTTAATTTTGTACTTCTGATAAAGTTTTGTTGAGATTTTTTTTCAATGTAAAGAATGTGTATAAACGATCAAACTTTGTAGTTCACAATGTTGTAACTATTGCATAATGCTTGGTTTAAACAAACTCTTTAAAGTTTTCACAGTTCTTCCCTTTTGTTATTATCTTAGATTTCAATGTTTATTCTGTTACCATAGTACAGTTTAGAATTACACACTAATGTAACTAGGCAATTCTGTGCGGTTTTAACAAACCATAAAGTTTGCTCAGTTCTTTACTTTTTAGTTTAGTTAGTTAGTTGTAACAAGCTCTTCACAGTTTGCTCAATTATTTAAAGTTGGTAAATGTTACTACTGTTAAAAGAGTACAGTTTTAAATTTTTAACTAATGTAACTAGGCAGTGCTGTGCTGTTTTAACAAACTAGTGTCAGATTTCAATTTTTTCCCTCATTTTAAACAATTACACTCACCAGTTAACACTATTTTAACTACCTATTGCTTATTTTTAACAAGCTCTTTAAAATTTGCTAAATTCTTTCCCTTTGCAGTTCACATTGTTGTTACTATTGCATACTGCTTGGTTTAAGCTAACTATTAAGTTTGCACAGTATTTTACGTTGGTTGTTAGCTTGGATTTTAGGTCAATACTATTACAGTAGTACAGTTTTAACGTTTACATTAAAGGAATTGGGCAAGTTAGTGCTTTTTTACCAAACTAAAAAGTTGCTCAGTTATTCACTTTCATTTAAGTTAGCTTAGATTTTAATGTTACTACTGTTTAAAGAGTACAGTTTTAAATTTTAAACTAATGTAACTAGGCAATTCTGTGCTGTTTTAACAAACTATGGAATTTGCCAAGATTTCAATGCTTTTCCATCGTGCAAACATTTATATTCAATAGTTAACACTATTGTAACTACTACCAATTGCTTATTGTCAACAAGCTCTATTTCTGATGAAGGTTTGTTTAGATTTTTTTTGTATTGTGTATAAACAATCAACCTTTCTCGTTTACATTGTTGTAACTATTGCATAATGCTTGGTTTAAACGAACTTTTTAAAGTTGGCACAGTTCTTCCTCTTTTGTTATTATCTTAGATTTCAATGTTTATACTGTTACCATAGTACAGTTTTAAATTACACACTAATGTAACTAGGCAATGCTGTGCTGTTTTAACAAAACATTGTCATATTTCAATTTTTTTCCCTTACTTTAAACAATCACATTCACTAGTTAACACTATTGTAACTACCTATTGTTTATTTTTAACAAGCTCTTTAAAATTTGCTAAATTCTTTACCTTTGCAGTTCACATTGTTGTTACTTTTGCATACTGTTTGGTTTAAGCAAACTCTTTAAAGTTTGTACAGTTCTTCACATTAGTTTTTAGCCCAGATTTTAAAGTTAATACTATTACTGTAGTACAGTTTTAACGTTCACACTAACGGAATAAGGGAAATTAGTGCTTTTTTACCAGACTAAAAAGTTGCTCAGTTATTCACTTTCATTTAAGTTAGCTTAGATTTTAATGTTACTACTGTTTAAGAGTACAGTTTTAAATTTTAAACTAATGTAACTAGGCAATTCTGTGCTGTTTTAACAAACTATGGAATTTGCCAAGATTTCAATGCTTTTCCATCGTGCAAACATTTATATTCAATAGTTAACACTATTGTAACTACTACCAATTGCTTATTGTCAACAAGCTCTATTTCTGATGAAGGTTTGTTTAGATTTTTTTTGTATTGTGTATAAACAATCAACCTTTCTCGTTTACATTGTTGTAACTATTGCATAATGCTTGGTTTAAACGAACTTTTTAAAGTTGGCACAGTTCTTCCTCTTTTGTTATTATCTTAGATTTCAATGTTTATACTGTTACCATAGTACAGTTTTAAATTACACACTAATGTAACTAGGCAATGCTGTG